>CAKNWT010233406.1:0-11264 GCA_932066315.1 Andricus coriarius
GCAAGATTCTCGTACTTTTTATTCTTGTACTTTTTGAATGTTGGACGTTAAAGCAGAATACGTATTTTGATTTATTCCAAATTTAGTAGTTTACATTAAAAAAACAAACTTTCTACCATAAATAAAATCATTTCCTGATCATTTCTTGTTTTTAAATAAAACATAACTGTTTTTCTGTGCTGCGAGAAATATTAGGCAAGATTTCACTCGCGAGGTTCTCGTACTTTTTCAATGTTGGACGTAAAACAGAAAGAGAATTTTGATTTATTCTAAATATAGTATCTTAAATTAAAAAAAAAATCCTTTCCAGTATGAAGACAATACTTTTTCTCATAATTTTTTCTGGTTGGACAAAAATCACTTTTTACTTGTGCTGTGTGTCATTTTTGGTAAGATTTCTTTCGTGAGATTTTGTTTTTTCTTGAATGTTTGACGTTAAGGTTGAACAAGAATTTTGATATAATCTAAATTTTGGTGACATGAGAAATTTTCGGCAAGATTTCGTTCTCAAGATTTTCGTACTTTTAGAATATTGGACGCTAAAGCAGAACACGAATTTTGATTTATTCTAAATTTAGCATTTTAAATCAAAGAAACAAACTTTCCACCATTAATAAAATCATTTTCAGATAATTTCTTGTTTTTGAGCAAATATAACTTTTTGTTGGTGCCGCGAGGGATTTTAGGCAAGATTTCATTCGCAAGATTCTGGTACTTCTTTAATGTTGGACGTTAAAACAGAATAAGAATTTTGATTTATTCGGAATTTAGTATGTAGAACTAAAAAAACAAATTTTCCAGTGTTGTGAACATATTAGGGTGAGTAAAAATTCTGCGTTGAACGATTTCATTAATTGTTTTGACACATCGGACATCGACCTGTCAACGCAGCAGTTTCACCTGCCCGCGAAAGACTTGAGGGCGGCTCGAAAAGACAAGCGAGCAATAGAATTATGACTAATAAAGTAAAGAGAGAGAGAGAGATAAAAATAGGTCAGTATCCCCGGGCGGCACGTGCATTCCGTTCTTTTCGCACTCGTCGGTTTGGGCAACAGGCAGTCAGGCACTCACCGTGCAATTAAGAGCACATAACAAGGTGAATAATGCCATGAGTCAGGTGATGCTCCATAGAAGGCGGTATATGCAAATTCCTCTTGCGCCCCTTTTCCGTCCCTCCCTGAATTATGAATCTTTTAAACATTTATCTATACCTCAGCTGCTGACACATGTAAACAAACCCACGTGCGTTGATCTGACCAAAACCTAAGAGCTGACATGTATTGGGAAAAAAGACATTCCCGCTGCAACATTTTACAAACCGTGAAAAATTTCGATTGTGAAAATTTCTAAAATTCAATCAGGAATTCTTATAATTGATGGCCCAATTTCTTTTCGAAATATCATCGAAAGAACGGTCAGTGGCTAACGTACTGGGTTGTCAGCTATAAAATTGCTTCCCATGCAAACATGTAAATGATCCAGAAAATTACTTCTTGCAATTCCTTAAGTTTCCAAATCCTCACTTCACATTATTCCCCACCAAAAATTATCTGTGGTGCATCAACGAGGCTCATCGCAGACAATTCAAATTGCAGTTTATCGAGCAACGCGAAGTAGGACACTAAATCTCTTAGGAAACCCCTGCCCGTCTGAAAGTCGGAACGTGGATCTTTCAGTAGATTTCTGATGTCCTCCGCGACGAACATAAAAATAAAGTCGAGGATATATCATATTCCCTTCCGAAGAAGAAAAAGGATAAAATCATTTACCCTTTAGTCAATTATTAGTGAGGTACGCAATTATAGCTGCCAAACTAATTTATTGGTTTATTGGGAGTGATTTTATTCAGCCTGAAAAGGTGCTGCAGCGGACGGAGAGTGCCGGTTACTCGGGTTGAACTGTTGTCTAAATGAGGGCCTGATAACAAAAGCGGACGAAGAAAAGAGTCGGAGCAAAAGCGGGTTGATTATTTCTCAGCGCAAGAATGAATGAGCCCGCGCTCATTATAGCTCATAATAGCTCAAGCGGAATATCAACGATTTTTCAGAAGAATCAAAAAACGTTCTCGAAATTCGAATTTTTAAGCTTGAAGGAACAAATGTATACTCCTGAAGTACATCAATGCTGAATTGATGCCTGTAAAGTTAGATTGAAAAATTATATTATATTACATGCTGCTGGGCAAATTTTAGATTTAGAAATTTAAACATCTGCCTTGAAACGTGCTCTCTTCGTGTTTTGTAGGATAATCTTTACTACTCTCGAATTCTAGTATCTAGCCTTCTGAGTTTATGATTATTACTAGTTATTGCACTCCAGATGAAAATATCCCAAATATCGTGGACTTAGTCCTAATCTCTTGACAATGTCAGGTATGCGCACTCTCACTTCAGGCCCTTCAGGTCTTCCCATTTCTTTAAGCTTTAATGTACCGTAATTTACTAACTCATATAACTCTACAATCTTGTGTAAACTTCTTCGAGAGTTTTCGCCTCTTTCCAGATTCGTCGAATTTTGTACACGCCTTCGGGCCCTGAGTTTTCGCTCCCACCCTTAAAATTATGGGGACTTGCGACGCTAGCTGTCACTGACCTGCGCGGTCTTCTCATTCTACCACCCTACACCAACGAGTAATGTCAAAATCTCTGAACGCTCAATCTTATTAATTAAAGGATTATTAAATGTTATCTTCCTCGATTTATTCAACTACCTTACAACACAACATATTTTGGTCCTTCCAAACGGATTTATTGTCCATGAATGGACAATACCGGTGCAAATTATCAACTTGATGAGCGAATCATCATGTGTTTTTGACACTAACGTGAACGAGAACGTGAACGGCAATCTATCTACAAGTTGAGGGAAGATATACACTGATGAAATCTTCTGAATGAGAACGAATACCTATCTGAACGGGAACGAATACCTATCTGAACGAGAACAAATACCTATCTGAACGAGAGCGAATATCTATCCAAACGAGAACGAATATCTATCCGAACGAGAACGAATATCTATCGAAACGAGAACGAATATCTATCGAAACGACAACGAATATCTAGCTGAACGAGAACGAGAACCAGTACTACAAACAGACGGTCAACGAGATCAACACTGATTCAATAATGAAAATTGAATCAAAGTAGCCGAATCTTCCATTCATCCTCTACAAATGTGCAGTCAACGAGCAACGTGCAGATTCATCCGTAGTGCCATAGTTAGTGCGTGCTAAAAAAGCAGTGCATCTGTGAAACTTAAAGTGTCAGTGCTGTAATCTTTCTTCAATTATATTTATCTGTAAATAAGTCAAATCTGTGTAGTTTTCCCATCGCCAGCTCTTCCAAAGGGTAAGTTTCGCATGCTTGGTTTTGAATAATTTTATTATAATGTGACCGAATATCCACCTTTTCCATTGAATATACTTCTTCTCGCTAGCATAAAAAAGAAGAAAAATGTCTAATACAACAAATATCAAAGACGTAAGCAGGCTTCAAGGCGCTCTAAAATCCAAACTCACGCGGTTGGAACAATTTTTAGAAAAACCTTCCGATCAAATAGATTTAATTGAATTAAAGTGTAAACTTACAGAATCGGCAGTGTTAAAATAAAACTATGAAAAAAAACAATCACAAATCGAGATATTAGTATCGGATGAACTAGTCGATAACGAGTATGCAGAGAGAGGCGACTTCGAAGATAGACTCTCGGTAGCATGTACAAAAGCACAACGTTTAATTAACGAAAAGGAACCGGTAGTTCCAATTGTCAATGCAGTCTCAAACGAGTCAACTTCGCGAGATTTTAGTATTACGAGTAATCCAAATTCTATGATCGCGGCTTCAGGCACATCTTTTCAATCAAGCGAACATTCCATCAATATTAAATTACCTGCATTGAATTTACCGTCTTTCAGTGCGTCATACGAAAAGTGGCCAGGGTTTAGTGATGCATTCAAATCTTCTATCCACAATGACAGGAGATTCACCGATTGCCAAACACTCGTATACTTGCGCTCATTCCTAACTGGGAAAGCAGCTGATAGAATAGAGTCTCTCGAAACAACCGATGCGAATTATCAAGTAGCATGGAAGATTCTGGAAAAATACTACGACGATCCTGCAGCGGTCATTAACAATCACATTAAATCATTTTTCGAAATATCTATAGTCACTTATGGTACTTCATCCGCCTCATTTTCAGCAACGCGTTCATTAATACAATTAGCCATTGATGAATGCGATTCCTTTCCAATTGCTTCGGTCGCATTTGAGGAGGATTTTTATATGGATGATCTTTTAACGGGTGCACAATCTATCTAAAGCGCGAAACAGTTAGTAAACGAATTAATTCAAGCTACTCAACTGGGTGGTATGAACCTTAGACAATGGGTTTCTAATGAGTCCGAAATTATATTTGCCTTACCTGAGGAATCTGATAATCCTTATCTCTGTTTAAGTCGAAGCGACAAAACTAAAACTCTCGGTGTCTATTGGAACCCCAATCCCAATTCGATCGTCTACACCGTGAGTCAATCAAGGGACGACGCGTCTGTCTCGAAAAGAACCATACTTTCTTAAATCGCTCAACTGTTCGATCTACTCGGGTTGTTCGGACCGGTTATCGTCCAAGCAAAAATCCTTATGCAAAAATTATGGCTATTAAAAAAAGTTTTTTTGAGGTACCCACAACTAAGTTCAACCCATTCTAGCCCCTACCTTTTCGATATTTTTGCACCCCAACTCTGTTAAAGCAAATTTTTCTAACGTTCGTTTCTCCTCGCTGCAAAATCTTATCTAGTATTGCACTTATAGGTTATTATTGATGTTTTTGAGGATTCTCTATACGATTCTGATATTACTTTTTTATTATAACATCATCTTCTTGAAGAATTTAACGTCTGTATTGATCAACTTGTAAGTTCTGCGATAACACAGGCCTGTAAATAATGAAGTCATGTCAGTCATTGGATAGCGGAGGGTCATTCCCAAAGTAATTTTTGCGTGGAATCCGAATCTGGGGTCAAAATTGGCCCGTCACGTCAGGATTTAGAGATATTTGCGGTTATGCATCCAAAAAATGGCGTTTGACGACATTTTCTTGGTCTTTCTCTTTAGTTACTTTATTTATTGCAAGTAAGACTCTTATTTTTTAATTTATGAGTTTCAGAGTAGAATTACGATAAAGTTACGCTAATTTTAAGTTACGAGATATTCTCAATATGGTGGATTCAAGATTGGAATAAAAATTTGCAATAATCATACACAATAATGAGAAATGTTTTTAGTTTATACTATATAATAGTTTATATTAATATATTATTATTACGTAGTAGTTTATATTTGTATAATAGTTTATATTAATTATCCTATTGATACCAAATCAAATCTTTTTAACTATTCAGATTAAACAGTTATTCAATTTTACCGCGTCTCACTTTGGAATTCTTTTAGAAATAAATTTTTTTTAGAGTTGAACATTTATTTTAATTTTGCCCCTTCAAATTATTATAATAGTTTTATATTTCTTACGCGAAAGGAAATCATCCGTATAATATTTTAGTATTGAATATAGGAAATTATAACGTTGCAGTTATCATATAAGCAACTTAATTATGCATACAAAATTGTACTATATATTTTCATGATAATTTTATTGAGAATATCTCGTAACTTCAAATTAGAGTAACTTTGTCGTAATTGCACTCTACAACTCTTAAATTAAATAGTAAGAGTAGCCCTTACAATAAATAATGTACCTGAAGAGAAATACCAAGAATACGTAGTGCATTCTGTATATAACCACAAAAGCAACCAGAAACGCCATTTTTTGGTTGCATAACCGCAAATATCACTAAATCCTGACGTGACGGGCCAATTTTGACACCGGATTCGGATTCTACGCAAAAAATTACTTCGGGAATGACCCTCCGCTATCCAACAACTGACATGACCCAATTATTTGTAGGCCTGTGTCATCGTAGAATTTACAAGATGATCAATTAAGACGTTAAATTCTTCATGAAGATGATGTTATAATAAAAAAGTAACGTCAGAATCGTTTAGAGAATCCTCAACAACATAAATAATTACCTATCAGTGCAATACTGGATAAGATTTTGCAACGAGGAGAAACGAACCTTAAAAAAATTTGCTTTACCTGAATGTGAAAAACCGCATAAATATGGTTAAAATTCAAAACTTTCCAGAGTTGGGATGTAAAAATATCGAAAAGGTAGGGGCTAGGATGGATTAGACTTTGTTGCGGGTATCTCAAGGAATCTTTTTCGACCGGTTATAACCCTCCGGGCGCTGAACACCTGCAGACCTTCCCTTGTTAGATCAAATTAAAATTAATCGGAAGGTTGTGGCCAATGAATTTGTCACCTTGCAAATGCACCGATTCTCTGATGCAAGCGAAAATGCATACGGATCCTGCATTTACATCAGATCGACTGGTAAATCTGGTTCACACTATACACAATCATTGTGCTCAAAATCTAGATTCGCGCCTGTAAAAACACAAACTAAGCCGCGTCTCGAGCTTTGCGCTGCGTTACTATTATCGAAATTATTTAAAACGGTTTCCCATGCCTTGCGTAGACTATTTATTGAAAAAACAATTCTTTGATCCGATTCAACTATCACATTGCATTATATTCAAAGTTATCCGCACACCTTGGAAACGTTTGAAGCAAATCGAGTTGCCACATTCAATCGCTAACCCTTTCTTGCGAGTGGCGCCATGTGCGCACAGAACACAATCCCGCAGATCTCGTTTCGCGAGGTCTCTCTCCAAAGGAATTTATTAATTCATCTTTCTGGTTAAATGATCCATCATGGATCAATGATGACGAATGGAATAGGGCTGAATCAATCCTGCTACCCGAGAAACTTCCCGAAAAACGAAAATCAAAACCTTTTGCGAATTTAACGTATACTAACGAAGCCGCGAGAAAACTCTTTGAAAAATCGGGATCCTTCACGAAACTCATACAAAGGGAACTCGAGGGGAAATTAATGCATCTCACTCCCTTTCTGGATTTCGAAGGTATTCTCAGAGTTGGCGGCAGACTTAGCCAATCTAAGGTGTCTTATTCTCAAAAACAGCCGATTATTTTACCAAAAAATCACCGTGTGACCAATCATCATTCATGATCGACACATTAAATTATTTCACGCTGGTACACAAGCTACCCTTGGTGCTATTAGAAACGAATACTGGATTGTTAACGGTAAATCCATAGTAAAAAACATAATGCACAAATGTGTAATCTTCTGCCGAGCGAACCCGCGAATTTCTAATTACATAATAGGCGATCTTCCAAAAAATCGCACAATATTCGAAAGAGCCTTTCTGCATACCGGAATCGACTATTGTGGTCCTTTTCATATAAAAGAAAAGAAACTTAGAAATCGAAACAAGGTGCTGTTTTTGTGTGTTTCGCGACTTAAGCCGTGCATATAGAAATCGTCAGCGACCTGACTACCGAAGCTTTTTTAGCATGCTTGAAACGATTTTTCGCCAGACGCGGAAGAAGCTCTGATCTTTACTCCGATAACGGTACTAACTTTAAGTGTGCTTAACGTGAAATTACCGAAATTTTTTATTTTTTTAAGTCTCCTGAAAACATCGATGAAATATCTTGCACTCTAGCCGATCATAATATCAATTGGCATTTTATTCCTCCCCGGTCGCCTCATTTTGGTGGACTTTGGAAGGCCGCTGTTAAATCCTTCAAGCACCATGTAGTACGTGTTATCGGAGAAACACTTTTGACGCATAAGCAATTTACAACATTCGCAACCGAGATAGAGGGTATTCTGAATTCTCGTCCATGAACACCTGTATCCTCTGATCCCAATGATTTACCAGTCTTATCT
The DNA here is from genome assembly GCA_932066315.1 of Andricus coriarius. Lineage (NCBI taxonomy): Eukaryota > Metazoa > Arthropoda > Insecta > Hymenoptera > Cynipidae > Andricus > Andricus coriarius. Next base: position 7,884 of record CAKNWT010233406.1, read on the forward strand.
CCCGGCCACTTTATAATAGGAGATTCTATAATAAGCATGCCTGAGCACAATTTGTTGAAAATACCGCCAGGTCGACTATCTTCTTGGCAGCAGGTCCAACAAATGAAATAGCACTTTTGGGCCCGCTGGCATAAAGAATATCTATATGAATTAACCGTGCGTAAAAAGTGGCACAAGGGAGATACAGCAAACATTCATGTTGGTACAATCGTGACTATTCGCGATGAGAATCTGCCTCCGATGCGATGGTCCCTTGGTTGCGTGATTTCAGCTATCCCAGGTAAAGACGGAGTAATGCGTGTAGTCCTCGTAAAAACTGCACATGGTCAGTACAAACTTACTGTGAAAAAATGGTCTCCACTCCCAATCGACGTCTGTTAATAACTACGTTCATGTGAGATATTCAACTAGAATTCACTAGTATCTACTAATTATTATCGTATCATTATATCTTTATTCTCACTTATCTCTATTCTGCATACCTTTGTATGAAATTTATATTTTTATTCTGAATTATGACCAGATTTATATAGATATTACTACCGTAATCGCTTTTTTTTTAACATTGACAGTTTAAAGGGGCCGGCATGTTGCTACGCAAATTTTAGATTTAGAAATTTAAACATCTGCCTTGAAACGTGCTCTCTTCGTGTTTTGTAGGATATTCTTTACTACTCTCTGACTCTAGTATCTAGCCTTCTGAGTTTATGATTATTACTAGTTATTGCTCTCCAGATGAAAATATCCAAAATATCGGGGACTTAGTCCTAATCTCTTGACAATGTCAGGTATGCGCACTCTCACTTCAGGCCCTTCAGGTCTTCCCATTTCTTTAAGCTTTAATGTACCGTAATTTACTAACTCATATAACTCTACAATCTTGTGTAAACTTCTTCGAGAGTTTTCGCCTCTTTCCAGATTCGTCGAATTTTGTACACGCCTTCGGGCCCTGAGTTTTCGCCCCCACCCTTAAAATTATGGGGACTTGCGACGCTAGCTGTCACTGACCTGCGCGGTCTTCTCATTCCACCACCCGACACCAACGAGTAATATCAAAATCTCTGAACTCTTAATCTTATTAATAAAAGGATTATTAAATGTTATCTTCCTCGATTTATTCAACTACCTTACAACACAACATTACATAAAAAATTATTAATAATTATGAAAAAAATTCATTCCATTTTTATACGCATAATATTTTGCAAATAAATTGTCAATACCATGGGGCCCTAGAAATAATTGGGTTCCCATTGCGTAGAATTGGAAAACTAAAATAGGAATAATTTCACGAAAATTGTTTCAAGGGGATTGGCTGCGATTTGTCACATGATTGGCAGTAATTCTCAACAATTTATAGATAAAAAGAGTTTCTGTATTGAACTCATGAAAGTTATTGATTTTTTTATCATTTTATAAACAATTTTTTTGATCCGTTATCGACATCAGCTATTTATGATGTGATAAATAAAGTTTTTCCTACGAAATTGACTAAAAATTACTCGGCAATGGCACCTAGTTATCATTTATTTAGTCATTTAATAACGATTGATGCTTATTTTAATGAACCTAATCAACAAGTGAACTGTTGGGCTATTTTCGACCGTAGAAAAATAAATTATCGCTTTTTATAATAATTGAGAAACATGAATTCAAGCAGCTAAAAAGTATGCTAATTAAACCATTTTAAATTGATCGTCATGCAGCTAATAAAGTATGCTGATTGACTGATCGTTCTCAAGTATTCTAAATTGAATGTTTCATTTTAAGCAGAAAGTGAATAACAATTTGATACTCTCGAAATAAAAGAGAATTTCAAGCAGCTAAATAAAGTATGCTAATTGAATTCTCTTTAAAAGTTTTTGTCATGCAGCTAATAAGTATGCTATTTTCGTTTCATTCGCGCCTGGACGATCGAGAATAAATAAAATTGATGTGTTTATCTCTATAATAGCTCAAGCGGAATATCAACGATTTTTCAGAAGAGTCAAAAAACGTTCTCGAAATTCGAATTTTTAAGCTTGAAGGAACAAATGTATACTCCTGAAGTACATCAATGCTGAATTGATGCCTGAAAAGTTAGATTGAAAAATTATATTATATTACATAAAAAATTATTAATAATTATCAAAAAAATTCATTTTATTTTTAATAGGCATAATATTTTGCAAATGAATTATCAATAGCATGGGGCCCTAGAAATAATTAGGTTCCCATTGCGTATACGGAGAAAATTTGTTCATTAAAATTTACCCAATTAGTTAGGTAAATGGAGGACAATACTGCATTTAGATAAAGTTTACAATTATTTTAGGATTTAATACAAAACAGAACTATAAATAAAGAAAAGAGTTATGTAAAATCTCAAGTCCAAAAGTGAAAATTCTGATATGTAATAATTGATATAAGGGTTGTATTATATTCATATCAGTATATTATGAAATAACGCAAAGGATTGTACATTTTTATCAAATGAATGATATAAAGTTTACTTTTGGGTGGTATTAACTATTTACTTAAAAGAAAGTATGGATTGCAAAATTTTTAAAGAGATTTTCACATTCATTAGGAGAGGAATTACACACCAGTAACGAAAAAACATCGAACTGCACTGGACAACTGACTTCGAACTTCGAGGCGGGAGATCCCCGAAGGCTTATGTTTGCAAAGAAGGTTGAATTCATAACGAAAATATATGAATTTTCTGCCTAAATAATTGAATTTCTCATAAAAGAGAAAATGTTTTTAACAAAATAAGTGAATTTCCATCTTGAAAAGATGTAAATTGTTAACATTATTTTTTACAAAAAAAACAACATATTTTCTATAAAATTTGTTCAATTTTCAACCAAAGAAATGAACTTTCAACTAAAATAATGCATTTTCAAATAAAAACAAAAAAAAAAACATTTCACTAATTAGGTAAATTTTCAAACCAAAAAGATGAATTTGCTATAAAAAAAGACAAATTTTCAACTAACAACATACATTTTAAACAAAGAATAGAATATTTTGATTTCCAGTTAGAGAAATAATTTTCTGAATAAATGAAATAAATTTTCAATCAAAATTTCAAAAATGGAGTATACTTAAATTTTGAGTTGAAAAAATTAGGTTTTAAATTTTCATTAAAAAAAAATTATTGTTAATATAAAAAATAATTTTTAAATGTAGAAATGAAAATTTCGACCCAGAAGATTAATTTTCTACCAAAAAGTATGATTTTTAAGAAAATACATAAATTTTCCATCAACATTTTTTATTTTAAATAGAAGTTCCAATCATAAAGTTGCTTCTTCAACCAGGAAGGTTGATTTTCTACCTGAAAAAAAAAGATAGATTTTCAACCAAATGGATGAATTTTCATCTAAAAAACATACA
>CAKNWT010233408.1:0-11602 GCA_932066315.1 Andricus coriarius
AAGTTTGAAACTTGTTAATTAATTATTGCATATTTAAAAAAGGGCACTTTCGGACGGTTTTAATTTTTTCCAAATAAACATATCTTAATGTACGACACGTCATTTTGTAGATATTTGTAGGACCTAAATTTTTCAATTATACTTTTTTCCTGACAAACATATAGGTTAGTTGCAATAAAAAAAACCTGTTTTTGCAATCTTTGACCATTGTTTACACACAGTGCTTACGACGCCGTGGTCGCAAACATATCAGGTAGCATTTATTTCCCCAAACGAGCCTTTTTAGGACAGGGCACCTGGACTATAAATACCAATTTACGACTAAAAATACAAACCTAACCCAAAATTCTTAATAGATTCTAAATCTTGTTCAAATTATAATGATTTGTGTTTAAAATAACCGATCTCCTGCGAAAAAATGATAATATAACCTGAAACTATTACAAAATTCCAAATTTTATTCGAACTATGGTTTTTGTTTGAGAATACTAATTATTGGTGTAAAGTACATATAGTTACACCACTTTTTTTTTAGATAGGATACTTGAATCTTTTAAAAAATTTCAATTAAAAAATGTATTCAAACGCTCAATATTTTACACGTACAAAATGGAAGCTTTTACAACTTTTCAAGTGAAGAATTTTACTTAAATGTCGCTAAACTGCACAACTTTTAACGTTAAGCTTTTATTAATTGAAGAGTTCAAAGGTTTCAGGAGAAAGAATTGAATACCACGCTATCATTTTCAAGCTCTAAATTAAAGAATCAAGCAATAAAGGTGAAAAGTTTTTTTTTCTCCTAAACTCTTTGTTATATTTTGCTAAAAGTTTCACATTTTGACTATCAGTTTTACCGAAACAAAAGGTTCATATCAAAGATCTAGAAAGATTAACGGGTTTTTGGGTATACAGCATGTTTTGGGGGTGTTTTCACACTTTGAACATCCAAGTATGGAAATCATCATTTCTTAGTAACTAAAGTCACTGGAGATTTTTTATTTAAATGCTAGGGTATAAAATATAGATTTCTTTGTTTCAATAATCAAGGGATGATTAAACTACCCTGAAAATAAAATTATAATGCAATTCCTCCTAAAGGACACTTCATATACGCATGTTTTAAAGTGATATTGTAGGCCTGATCTTTGGTAACTTATTCCTTACGAAAAGTTAATTTCTCTGCTTCTCTAAGTAAGGGATGAGCAGCTCATTAGAAAAATTCAAAGACATCCTTGTCGTGCTACACCTTCCCTATTTACTTTCATTCCTATACTCATAGATTAATCAAAAATCTTTTTGTGATTTTAGTCCTTAAACAATGTCGATATTCCGGATTAAATATTCAAGAGATGATAAAACAACCCTTGAAGTAAATGCACATATATAATATCCGTGCTATGCACGCTTCCTTTACTTATTTAAAAGTGATTTCATACTCTAGCATTTAAATAACAAATCTCCAGTGACTTTAGTTACTAAGAAATGATGATTTCCATACTTGGATGTTTAAAGTATGAAAACACACCCATAACATTCTGCATACCCAAAAAAAACCGTTAATCTTTCTAGGTCTTAGATATGAACCTTTTGTTTCGGCAAGACTGATAGTCAAAATGTGAAACTTGTAGCAAAATATAACAAAGAGTTTAGGAGAAAAAAAACTGTTCACTAAAATAAGCATTTTTCTATTAAAATACATGTAAAAATTGAAACTTTGACTATTTTTTGTTAAAAAACTGTCCATTGTTCTTTTTTTTTCTTTCGGATTATTAATTTGCGGGTTCGAAAATACAAAATAAATTAGATTCAGAATTTTTCACTAAGTCATTTACTGTACATTTGGTGCGGGGTCCTTTGTAAATGTTCAAAATTATATAATTTTAGGTAATTTTAAGTTGGAAAAATGAAATGATTAAAACGAAAAATTTTTTAATTAGAAGTAAAATTATTTTAAGTCGCTTGAATCTAAAGAATTAAAACATTGTTTATCAAATAAAAGTATTTTATTAAATTTCCAACTAAAAATCAATATAATAGAATCAAAAAACCACTCAAATATTTGTCGGAATATTGAGTATTGTAGCAAGACGTCACGATCATGAAACGATAGGCGGAAGTGTCAGGAAGGTTAGCATAGTTGGTACATCTTGACATGGGAATGCATACGCCTTTTTGGAGAAAAAATTCTAAACGTAAAAGTGAGTTATAAATGACTGAATAGTAATATTTTCCAAGTGTAGAATGCATTCGCGCAATTCTGTTTCATCCTTTTGCCGGTTGAAGACCTTTCAGTTTCAGGAAATACAATAAACTATTATCCGAAATTTGAGGTTAGAGTACCCAACTCAGATTTTGGATATTTAATTTTATTTCGTGAAACTGAAAGGTCTTCAATACACAAAAGAATGTAACATGACTGAGAAAATATATTCTACAGTTGAAAAATATTACTTTTCGTACGTTTATGACTTTCTTTTACGTTTAGAATTTTTTTCCAAAAACTTGTATGCTTTCCCATGACGTCATGCTAAAATACTCAATTCAAACCAACGAGGTCCTTCCCGATCTTCGGGCCTCTTTTTAATTGGTCAGCCACTGACGTGGGCGAAACAGTACACTCGTACAGGGACCGTGGTGGGAGGTGACGGAACTGCGCAATTTGAAATATCCCAGCATGGGGGACGTGAAGTAGGTAAGCCTTGATATAAGTGAGCCTTGAAATAAGAAAGAGTTTACTATAATTCGTAAATTTCCCTATGGTCGGCAAATTTACATTGTCGGATATTTTTTAATGTGGGCAATTTTATTTCAGGAATTTTAAATTGTCGGCCATTCTCCAATTTCGAGAATTTCCTCTTTCAAAAATTTTATTTTTCGCGAATTTTATATTCGGGATTTTTTAGTCGTCCCAGAAAATTGATACCTTTTAGTAGACATTTAATCTTTTTCAGTTCAAAATGCAACTATTTGGTTGCAAATTAATTTTGTTTTGGTCAAAAATTCAAATACTTGGTTGAAAGTTAAACTACTTCGTTAAAAATGTTGAATATTTGGTTGTTTTTTTGGTCGAACATAATTTTTTTTAACTGAAAATTTAACGTCTGAATCGGAGTTAGTAGATTAAAATAATTTAAATGTTGAGGTCCGATTTAAACGCGTCATTTCGATTCAGAAGACGACCGACCAATCCGCTTTCTTCAAAGAACCCGATTCACCAAAGCAATCGTCCAATCGTTTCTTTTTACCTGGATGATTCGAAATTTCGCCGAAAGATTTTAATTGCGGTTGTAAATTAATGTACCTTATAGATTCGACCCTTAGTAACGAAAAGCTCAATTAGCGTGGGTGTGTGATCAATAGCAGCGTTGATTTCCTCCAATGCTTTCTTCGTTTGTCCCAGGTAGTCGTAATGCTGGGCCAAGTAATAATATGTCCACAAAAGAGCCGAAGCTGGCTCCCTCACATTGTCCTTGTCCTGATCGCTGAAGTGTCCGTGAGCTTTCAAAGCTTCCTTGTAGCTAAGGGCTAACGACTCTATAGTTTGTACCTTCTCCATATCCGTGTATAGGGACCGAAGGTTTACAAACAAAGGTGGAACTCCCTTGTGAAGACCTAAATTTTCACATAGCACATTTATATAAAAGTAATTCTATAGATCAATATAGTTGTGAATTTTTCCAAGAGAATTAACCCACCTCTCCGTAAATATTTATCGACAAATATCTCGAACTGTTCCCCAGAAGCATAATTTAATTGTAGACGACGCGGCGCCAGCGCTCGGGGAAACAAATCTTCGTAAAGTTTAAGCATTTGTAGTGTCTCTTCAGGACAAGTGTGTCTTTGGGCTTCCGCTAACCTAGTGTAGTAGATTGTATTTTCGGGATTTATGTTCAATAGTTCCTTGAAAACTTGGGCAGCTTCCGCAAAGTGTCCCAGTTCCAGTCTCAGTTTGCCTGTTAGGAATTGCAATGATATTTTTTACAAATTTAATTATTGTTTTTTTGTAAGTTTGTATTTACCGTAAGTTTCTTTTACTGTGATTTTATCACAAATCTGATCACTGTATTTGTCGAGGTGTCTCAAGGCCTGTTCACATTCTCCGGACTCTTGGATCAACATGTTCTGATAAAGCAACAATTCGCTGTGCTCGTAATCGTAGCAAATCTAAACAAAAAATGGTTGAATTGTAATAATACACCGATATCAATTTTTTGATAATTCAATACCGACAGGGCTGCCACAGCATAATTTACTTGAAAAAAGGAGAAAAAGTGAGTTATCCGATATCCGAAAATGTGACTAAAAGTAGCTAGTGTGTCTAATGTACCTTTAATCTCAAAAGAATTTTAAAAAAGGATGAAATTTATAAGAAAATCAGAGTGAATTCAAAATAATTCAATTAAATTCAAAAGAATTCACACGAATTGAAAACAAATGATAAATATTCCATTGATTTTAGCCAAATTGGAGGTGAATTTAGAAGAATTCGCGGGAATTCGATCAAGTTCATACATAATCGAGATGAATAAAAAATAATTTCGGAAGAACTGGAAATAATTCAAGTGAATTGAATAGAAAATTTTAAATCCAAAAAAAATTCCATTCAATTCAGATGAATCGGAGTGAACAGAATTAGCGAATTTAGAAAGAATCTGCTAAAATTCATAAGAATTCCAAGTGATTTAAACAGTTTTCAGAGTGAAATAAAAAAATGGAAAATCCATTGCACTCAGTGAATTTCAAGGGAATTCCAAAGAATTTAAAGTGTTTCAAAAGAATTCAAGAACATTCATAAATATATATAGACCCAAATTCAATACCGGTTAGCCTTTGGGTTCTGTTCCAATTTATTAAAAAATGTGCTTAAAAGTGATGGTGCCGCAGTTCTGAGTTGTTAATTAGTTTAGTTAGTCCTGAGTAACGGTAATTGTAAAAAATTGACACAAATTTGACTGTATAATTTGAATACTTTACCATGGGAGAATTTCGAAACGTGTCAAGAATTTTTAACGCCATCTCGTAGTCTCTAAGCAAGTGATAAGAAATGGCGAATCCAATCCAAGATGCTCGCTGGGTGGGTCTCAACATAAATAACTGATACCTCGTGTCCTGCAAAAGATACAAACCGATAATAAAATACGCAATCACTTTTATTATAATTGCATTAACTTTTGAATCCAATATAAAAAAATATGAACCTTGTAGCCATCCAGGTCCCTCATCTGGATTTGCAATAAGGACAGATCTCTTAGGATCTGAATGTTGTCCTTGTCCCATTTGAGAGCGTTTCGATAGCACTTGATAGCTTCGTCGTATTTTTTGTCCGATCGCTGCAGCAAACCGTAGACGTGCCAGCAAACGTGGGACTGCAGATCGTTCCTGAGTCCACGCCGTACATGATCGTACGCTTCTTCCTTGCGGCCCAAGCAGTTCAGGGTGAGACCCTTCATCGCCAGTGTCTCCCCATGTTCGCTGAACTTCGGGTTCGACAAGATTTGTTTCGCGAACTTCAACCCATTTTTATACTGTTTGTGTTCGTAACATCTCTGTAAAATCAGATCAAGGAGACTTATTTTACATTCTAGAATGTATTATGAATTCATTATAGTAGTGAAATGTACAATTCAACCGTCTAGGGTTGAAGAGAATGTCAAATGTTCTCTCTCTCTCTCTATATATATATATATATACATATACTGGGATTTACAGTAGGACACATTTAATTCTTTATATTTCTTTACATACTGTAAAATGTAAATCATGTCTCTAGTAAAATTTCGAATTACTCTTTGCAAGAAAATAATCAGAAGCTTTTACATACAAAAATAAGACATTTATATACTATATCTTCAAGGTTGCTTGAGAACCCAAATTTCAAAATTCCAGTCCAATTTCTTTCAATTTTATAAAAATAATTTTGGAATACCAAGTCTATAAAAGAAACTAGTAGCAGTTGATTATTCTTGATGAAGTAAATATAAAAGGTTTAAAAAACATATTTCAAATTTCAGTCTTGTACAGTTTTTCTACAACTTTTTGCTCAATTTCATACTTTTCGTAGGTTCTCCAAGGTATAAAACAGTCTAAGCCTTTCAAAAATTCTTCACTTTTGTATGAGAACTTTCTCTTTAAGACTTTAAAGTTCCATTAGAGCATTAAATTTTCCATAAAAAATAAGCCTCGAAATAGGCTATTAAGAATTCACTTTCTTGTCTTCTAAACTTCTAACCAAAACGTTGAAACGGCCAATTGTGTGATTGTTCGTGATAAAGCAAGTAACCGTTAACTCTTCATTCATAGTTATCAAATAAAAATGATTGAAGGTATACTTTCTTCCAATCCTTAAGATTGATCATTATCAGGTTTGATACAAAATCCCAATTTCGAAATTCCCTGACTTTTCTCTAACCGTTACCAATTTTTGTTAAGGCAAAAAAAGGTTTGTTTCTAAATTTATCTGAAATACTTTTAGTGAAAACAGTCATACATAATTTTATAAACTTCAACTTCTGTCTTTCGAAAATTTCTTTTCTTTCCCGAATTCCCAGACCTAAACCAACCCTGCTTATGAAGAAAATTTCGGACTAGTCTTAGATGGTTCTTAAAGAATAAAGTTTTAAACTGAAAACTAAAAATCATAACAAAACTTTTTTATAATACTGTTCTGTAAATATTTTTTATCATAAGATTACTGTCGGATCAAAAAATGCCTTTAAAATATTTTTTCATCAGACAGCCGAACAAAATGTAAGATGAATTTGCTATTGGTATCTTCTTTCTACTTCTGTACAATAATTTTGGAATGATCTTAAATCTGGACCCCAACAAAATTACTGCATCAAGTTTAAAAAAGAAAATCTGGAATTTTAAAATATCAAATTTAAAAAAAAATCCAATTCTTTCAAATATTAACCAGTTTCAAAATACCAAAAAAGAATTTGCGATCATTTTCCTGGGTTTTAAACAGTTTGCCTGATCATTCAAACTTTAGAACTTAACTCTTGAGAAACTAAACATTCATTTATTAAACTATTACAAATTTTACAATTTCAAAGCAACCCTGAAAAAATGGATAAATTAAAATTCTAATTGTAAGCCTCAAAAGTTAGGCAACCTTTAAGTCTGGCGCATTTAAAACTGTAAACTTTTAAAATGTAAGTGATAAGAATTGAAAATTTGTATGATGTCCTTTAACACTTTATAAATTAAAATTCAAAGCCTTCACAAATGAAATATTGACAGGGTGTCCAGCGGAGACCTACGATAATATACCCGTACAATTCTCGCAGCCTTTTTGAAAATTACGTACAAATTTGATTTAAAACTGCTTTCTTGTATGCATTATTTTCGTGACAATTTATTTTGTTTCTGAAAAATAGATCTTTTACGATACATTGTGATTCCCCTTACGAAAAAATATTATAGAAAATTCAGTGAAGGTTTATAATGATTTTCCTATGACGAATATAATTTGTTCACGATTCTAGAAAAATCATTATAAAGAATCGTTATAAAAAAATCAGTATAGAAATAAAGAATGTTAAAATATTGTAAGAGTTGATACGAAAAATATATAAAGTACACGTGAAATTTGCTTATTTATTTAACGTAGGATTTCCACAAATTTTAAGGAATTACTAGAAATTCCATGGATTTTAATCGATTTCGTCATATTTGAGAAAAATTTCAGGGCTTTTCAAAGTTTTTCAAACGTAGCAGGAGTTTTTAAGTTTTTTAAGAGATTTAAAAATATTTCCACAGAATTCAAGAAATATCGAAAGATTTCGAGGGAGTTCAGAAGATTTTAAATACTTCCAAACAATTCAAACTTTACTACGTCGAGTGCTGAGGGGAAAACAATGGACCAAATGCATGGGATTCGGTCCAGTTTTGTCCTATTTTGCTAATATCTCCGTAAAAACTCATTTTTTCTATTGTATAAGTGTATTTGAAAAATAGTTTAAATTTTTTAAGAAATATTCAATGAAATAATATGATAATAATTATTATCGATTACGAAGATATTACAAAAATAACGTTTTGTCCCATGTTGATTTGGTCCACTGTTTTCCCTCAGCAATCAACGAAGTGAAGTTAGCTGGTGGTTGAAGTGAAAATACCTAATTGGGAAGAATTTTTTAATTACATTAAATTTGAAGTGATTCCTAACGATTTCAAAGTATTTTAAGGAATTCAACAAGATTAAAGGATTCCAAAGATTCGATTTCATAAAAATTTCACGGAATGTTAAAAATTTCCAAACTTAAACAACTTTCGAGAGATTTTTACGGATTTGAAGGCTTTTAAAAGGATGTTATGGGATTTCGAAATATTTCTACCAATTTCAAGGAATTTCGAAACATTTCAAGGGATTTTCGAGGATTTTTACGTTTTTCAAATATGTCAAGGGATTTCAAGTAAACTTAGCAAAATAAATTAAATAAAACGAAATTTCTAGGGATTACTAGCGATTCCAAAGGATTTTATGGCATTTCAGAGATTTCTTGTTATTTAAACGGGACTTTTTGGGAAAAATTTAATAAATAAGTTCAATTAAAATTATTTTCAAGAGGTTTTAAATTATTTATACGTTTTTAACTGGATTTTTACTCCTTTTCCAAAGATTTCAAGGCATTTTAAAGGATTTTAAGAGATATAAAAAATGTCAAGGGATTTCAAAAAAATTCCAAAGGTTTCAAGGGATTCCTAGCGGTTCCAAGGATTTGAAGGGATTTAAAAGATTTTCACAGATTATTTATGAACGTCAATGAATGAGCTTAATTTAAATTATATTCTAGGACTTTCATATGATTCATACTTTTTCAAACTGATTTTTCCAAAGATTTTAAAGGGTTCTAAGGGATTCCAAAGTATTTTAAACTGTATAAAAAATGTCAAGAGATTAAAAAGAATTTTTTAGGACTTCCAAAGATTTCAAGGGATTTCTAATAAACGTTAGAAAATAAATTAAATTAAATAGCAAGAGATTCCTAACGGTTCCAAAGATTAAAAGGGATTTTAAGCTATTTAAAGTAATTTTATAAAGATTCGAGGATTTTACAATAAAATCTCTACAGGTTTCAAGGAATTTCAATGATTTCTAGAGATTTAAACGGTTTTGTTAGAGAACTTTAATTTAAATTATATTCCAGGGCTTTCAAATAATTCAAACTTTTTTAAATGGATTTTTCCTTTTTCTGAAGATTTCAAGGGATTCTAAAGGATGTCAAGATACATAGAAAATGTCAAGGTGTTAAGAAGAATTTTGTAGGATTTCCAAAGAGTTCAAGGGATTTCTAGTAACTTTTGGAAAATTAATTAAATTAAATTACAAGGGATTCCTAGCGATTCCAAAGGCTTAAAGGGATTTTGAAGCATTTCAAGGAATTTGATAAAGATTCAAGGATTTTATTATAAAATATCCAAGGATTACAATGATTTCTAGGGATTTAAACGTTTTTTAGAGAACATTAATGAATATCTTCAAATTAAACTCTAGGGCTTTGAAATGATCCATACTTTTTAAAATGGATTTTTACGTTTTCCAAAGATTTCAAGGAATTCTAAAGGATTTCAAGAGGTATACAAAATGTCATGGTATTTAAAAGATTTCTATGGATTTTCTATATAACTTTAATGAATAAGTTTAATGCGCTTTATATTCAAGGGTTTTCAACTGATTTATTATACTTTACGGAATAAATTAAATTTCAAAGTATTTCTACGGTTTTCAGAAATTCAATAAGAGAAGATTAAGATTTATATGAACTCCAATTATTTTAAAAATTTTGGGAAATTTTACAAATTTCAATGGATTTCAACAGATATAAACAGATTTCAAAGATTTTAACGGATTTAAAAATACTTTTAAACGTAATAAGGGATTTCAAGCTGCTCGGTGGGTCCCTGTCACCACTACGTAGCGCGTCCTCAGGTTGCGGATAGAGGAACGGCCCGGAAGGCTGAACAGCCCCTCAGGTTAACTGCGAATACAAGAATAAGCAGTCGCGGACAGCCGATAGGAACCAGTCGTGGGTGTGGTGAGCCCACACTGGTAAAAAATAGGTACACGACAACCATGGCTTGAAGGGACCCACCCATTCGCGCTGATACGCAATGGGTGGGTTCTGGCAAGCCAAGGTGCAGCGTGTACCCACCTAGAAACACTACCCGAACCAAAACTAAAAATCTTGTAAGGGAAAAATCCTGCTGCCTCATTGGACACTGCAGCGATGACACTGCCCGCAAGGGATGTGTGGAATGATTCGCCTGTATAGGGCCAAAGGGGTATTGATGCCAGTGGGCGAGCTGCCTTGCAGGGGGATGTTGGGATATGAGGATGAAACCGTAATGTGTCTGACGACAAGTTGACATGGTCCTTGTCAGAGTCGGAAAGCCCCCATATCTAGGCCTGGGGAGTTATGGGGGTCATCACTCCTAGGACGGCGGACTCACCTACGATCGGAATAGGATCCTAACGTGCGGATTTTCCTGAAATTACCATGGCTAACTTACAAAAACAAAAAACTACAGTAAAATATCTAAGGGTGGGAACTCTGAACGCGCGTAGTCTAAATACTGGCGGTTTTAGCGAACTCATTGAGGTAGCAAAGACATACGACACTGACTTGATAGCACTTCAAGAAACCTGCTGGCCGGGCGATTATGCGTCAATTTCTAAGGATAGCTATACTTTTTACTATGGGGGAGCTAAGGGGCGCACACTGGGGACCGGATTCCTTATTAATAAGCGAATTTCGCAAGCGGTTATCGACATGCAATTCATTAGCGACCGATTATCATACATTGTACTAAGGGGTAATTTCAGCAAACAGGTGTTAATCAACGTGCACTGCCCTACCGAGGACAAAGACGAAGACACAAAAGATCTTTTTTACGAAACAATTGAACAGGTTTTTGACAAGTTCTCAACGTTTGACGCAAAAATAGTATTGGGAGATTTCAACGCGAAAATTGGAAAAGAACCGATGCATAGGCCTACAATAGGGTCAGAAAGTTTGCATGACGTCAGTAATGATAATGGAACTAGAGTAATAAACTTTGCAGCTTCAAAGAACCTCGTTGTCAAAAGCACATATTTCAAGCATAAAAATATACATAAGGCGACCTGGATATCACCAGATGGTATCACTCACAATCAGATTGACCACGTTCTAATTGACAGAAGACGTCATACAAACATTCTCGATATAAGATCGTACAGGGGAGCGGATTTAAATTCAGACCACATTCTCGTGATAGTAAAACTAAGATCTAGACTAGCGTTAAATAAGAAAACAAGCCGCGCAGAGCCAACAGTTCGTTTCAACATAGATAAGCTTAAAACACCAACAGAAACATTAAATTATCAAGTTCAGATTTCTAATAGTTTCGACGCTCTCCAAGAACAGAGAGACGATAACGGTAATTACGAGGAGGACCCGGAAATCCTGTGGAGCAATATGAAAAAGGCGATAAAGACAGCCGCGAATCTAACTATAGGTTTAAAGAAAGCAACCAAAAGCAAACCATGGTTTGACGAAGAGTGCAAACTTTGGTTTGAAAAACGTCGGAAGGCCAAACTAATTAGTTTACAAAAGAA
>CAKNWT010233438.1:0-11870 GCA_932066315.1 Andricus coriarius
ATTGTTTTAATTCGCTAGTACGTTTTTCAATCTGAAGTTAGCAAAGTAAAATAGTACGAACGATGGCATTAAAACAATTCGTTTTGGTATTATAACAGGACGCTAAAAAAGTGATGCTCAAATAAAAGGGAACCATAGTTTTTACAGTGATAAGAACAAGTGCCATCGTTAAGAAAAAGTCAGTTATATTATTATTGATTGTCCGAAACAAATATTTTAATCCATTACTTACAGAAATGTTGTATTACTAAATATATTTCTTATTCATTGATAATATCAAAAGGGTGAATGACACCTAATCTAGGGGTTATTTCGAATAACAAAGTCCAAAATCTTAAACTATATGTCATATGGCGAAGCATTCTAGGGGTAGATTTTCTAAATTATGATACTCTAGAGGGTAAGTGTTTTTAAAAATCACGCTAATATTGTAATACAGCAATACAATGTTACCTCTTAAAACACTAAAGGACTCAAAAATATAAAAGGGGTGATTTCAACCCCTGAATATGAACGTTTGCCCACATTTTTTTCCATAGTTTGGAATCCTCTTTTCACCTGCAAAGTAGCAAAAAAATCGGCGCCGGACACCAAACTAACCCCCTTATCAGTGCCGTGTCTCTCAAACGCCGTTACTCAGTGATCGTTCTCTATGCAGTGGCTCCCAGTGCATAGTGTAGTCTTTTCTTTTTTTTTTCTCGGATTTCTATCTCGTTCCATGACCCACATACACAGAAATATGCTTCGCACAAGTCGAAGCTCAGTTTTCCTTGTCGATAGTAACCTCTCACACAACGAAATTTAATTATATTGTGGGAAACGTGGACTCTAAATATGCCACGATAGTGCACGATATTTTGACCATACCCAAGTGAGACCCTGGTAGGGCCTACACACATTTAAAAGTTGAGCTCATCGGCCGGTTCAGCGCGTATCAAGACGAAAAAACGCGGCGCTTCTTAGAATCTTAGAATCTGCGAGGCCTCCCTGGCAAAGATTTTCCCGAGACCATGTTGCGACATATTTAGCTCGGTCAACTGCCAATAGCCGCGCAAGCTTTTCTGGCAACTAAGGATCAAACAAATCTGGGCAGACTCTCGCGACTCACGAAAGCGGTCGTGCCGACGCTAGGTCCATATACTCACGTACATTACCTTCGGAAATTGTCGGTACGATCAGCGAAAGTACTATTAAAAATCACTGCTGACTTTGAAACGGGATTACTCGTTAAAAAATGGAGCGAGTAATTTGTCTTAAAACCCGTTAGAAAGCTTATTAAATTACGTTTCAATTCAGACCCAATAAAGATATTTTAGACCCCTTGAAGAGAGTATACCGCTTGAGAAGTTAAAAATAAATTGCAAGACTTGAAATCTTCACGGATTCTCGAGATACGACTAAAAATGTCCAAACCTCATATGTCAAGTTTCAGTCGGCGATTACTGCTGTCGATCGCGAGAGCCGGTGATCGCCGGGAATTATTCAGATTTTGTTTCTTAACTTCAACTCGTGCTGTGACTTAGAATACTCAAGTTAAAAACTGAAATTGACTAAGCGTTATCTGTGAAATCTCATATTTAATTTAAGCTGATAAAAGTTCAAAAATATTCACAGGTTCTCAAGATATAACTATAAATGTCCAAGAATGTCTGCGTCGAGTTTCAGTCGGCGTTCACTGCAGACTCGAGAACTCGTGAAGATTTTTCAAGTTTTATTGACTTAAATTAAAAATAAGACTTTAAAGACTTTGTGGTATGAATTTGATATTTTTGCTACAACTTTTCCAGGCCATGTCACAAGCTGAAGTCGAGGTACAAAATGCGAGAAATTCTTGCAATTTTTTTTTAACTTCTCACGTGTTATATTATCTTCAAGAGGTCTAAAATATCTCTATTTTTGCTCAATTGACGCGCAATTTAATAAGCTTCCTAATGTTTTATTAAAGAAGTTTCTCTCTACATTGTTGAACGAGTAATCACGTGTCAAAGTCAGCAGTGATTTTTAACCCTAGAACCGCACACTGGATCTGACAGACCCAGCGAAAAAGTGACTTTTGTCGCTACCCACCACAATTCTTCGCGAAAGCACTTCTCCCACCCATGTAAATTCAGTTTAGGTTTGTACCGATCGATCCAAGTGGTTGTGCGCGTCAGATTACCAAGAGGCTCAAAGTGTCATCATCCAAACTTGGTCAAGGGTCTCAGATACCCATGTGTGCGGTTTAAGAGTAAAATTGCTCAAGGTAAGTGTATTGTTGTTTTAGCGGTTTTAACATTGTTTAGCAATTTTAGGATAATTATATAAATTTTTGCTTGTAAACAATAACAATCGTTTCAAATTTTTTGAATTTAAAAAGTATACGTTGTAAGCTTAGAGATTTATTGACATGAGAATGATCTGTTATTTATACATATATATATATTTTATAATTTTTATCATTTTAATGTATCAAACGAAAAAATGTCTCTCGACAAGTTTATCATGAATCTGTCTCTAGCTTTGATGGATTAAATTTTCATGCTCTCAAGAGAATTTCATATTTTTAATTAAATTTCGTTCACAGGAATCTTAATTTGTATTGAACAAACGATTATTTCAAGATTATTATATGTATTTACTAAGACTTTGCGACTTTTCTCCTCGTTTTCACATTTCTACTCTCTTATGGAATTGGTAATTTTCATCCTGCTCAATAAATACACTTTTTGAACAGAATATCTTTAAAGTATTTTTTTTTTGCTCTTCCATATGTCCTCTTCAAACTCTCTTATAATATTTTGCAACTCAACAAAACATGGGAATATGGCATTTTTTGTTGTAAAACACGATTTTTGACCACCTCTTCTAGTTTTTTTTCTTCAAATAATTGAGTTTTTTGTATCTTAAAATGATTCAAAATGATCCAATAATGCTTAGCTCTCTTCTAAGGATCCTAATAAACATTAAAAAAAAAGGTGAAAATCGGATCAACAGGGGCATCATAATCATCGCGCGAAGGTGCCCGAGTCTCACGAACCCATGTATGCGGTTCGGGTAAGTTTAATATATGTGTGCGGTTCTAGGGTTAATAGTACTTTTGTTGATCGTACCGACAATTTCCGACGGTAGTGTAGCGGAAGCTTAGGCACTGCCGATTCAAACGGCTCCAGGCCAGGTAGCCCTCGATGTGCTTCTTGAACAGATTTTTCTGGTTTCTAACATACTTGTACAAGAAAACGGCCAGCGCAAACGCTAGTGAAGGCCAGCGATCCATGCCCGAAGTTTCATCATGTCTTCGTGACCAAAAAGGTAACAGAAACACAATTTCTGGTCGACATATCTGCTGTCCCAACTAAAAACATGACAAGTCGCATTGGCTCAGTCGCCCGTTTTACACGGATTACTCACACAGAGTTAACGCCTTTTTTTTTTTTTTTTTTTTTGTTAGAACGTGACGTCAGGGCAGCTTGGCCTTGGTCAGGTCAGTTTACACTCACTCCTTTCTGACACTTTCCCCGGTCCCCTGGATTTTCTGAAAATGTGAGATCTTTGAATGAACGCAGATTATTGAATAAAGGCGAGGCTCACTAACTTTCCTCTTACTCTACTTTCTGGTGCGTTTCTCTCTCTCTCTCTCTCTCTCTCTCTCTCTCTCTCTCTCTCTCTCGAACTAATGGAGTTCTCATTTATATTCAAATCTCTTGCAAACACCTGACTTGTTTACAATTTTTTTGCGAAAATCTTGTACGACATATTTTATTATCTATTTTTTATATTGGATTCTTAAGTTACAAAAAATTCCCGTTTTACGTGTTTATTTTTAAGCGTACATTTTTAATTTAAAGAACTTTCAAATGCAGTCTCGAAGACTGAAACATTTCAAGATTAAAGAATTTGAAACTAAATTGTTTGCAATGGAAAGCCTTGAATCGTTAAAATTTCAAAGATCTTTTAAAGTTTAAATGTTACAATTTTAATTGTTGTATATTTGTAAATAACAATTGGAGAATTATTATTTGTAAAAAAACTTTGAGTGATTCCATGAGACATTTAGTAGTTTACGAAAGAATTAAACAATTGAAATGATTTCAAATAATTTAATCAAAGTGTGTGTCAAAAAAGATTGTGGAAGGTATTTAGAAGGTCTGAACACATTTCACAAATAATGTCAAATTTGGAAAACTTTAAAAGAACACGTACATTCTTCAAAATTGTTACGAAAGTTTTGAAGCTTTGTAAGGATTTTTAAACTGTTTAAATAAAAATAATCCAACTTCTAATGTGAGAAGTATGCAGTTGAAAGAAAAATTAATCGTTTAATTTTTAATGTTTCTACCTTAAACTTGGATAAAATTATGTAATTTTGAAAATTGATAAATTTATTGATTGATTCTTCAATTTAAAGCATTATAAATGGTAACGTGGGTTTATATTTGTGCAACTGAATCTGAATGTTTGAACTGTACAATGTACAAAAGTTACAAATTCTAAATTCAGTTTAACTAACTGCATTTAATTTAAACTTATTATTTGAAAAGTGTTAGTAACTTCCATTTTATACGTGTAAATTAGTGCGCATTTGAATACCAACTTTTTGAATTAACTTTTAAACTTCAATTATCAAATTTTAAAATTCAAGCATTGCACTTGGAGTGCTTTTCTTTGCTGTTAGTATTTTATTACTTCAAATAGAAAAATGGTAGCCTTCGAGTTCTAATTCTTTAATTTTATTGACCGTGAAAAATTTTGACGAACCGGGGAAAACCGGGAAATGACCAGGAATTTGTTTCTTCGATTATTATGGTGACCCTGTAATCTATTTTTGTCGTAGGTAAAGGTAATTCAAATTATTTTATTTGATGCCTAAAATGCATAAAAACTTATCAAGGAATGTAAGTATGGAAATATTGCTGTAATGAAATTGAATAAGAAACTGTTTGAAATATTGTGAAGTAATGGCCAGTAAGCCTAATTTATGATAATTTATAAAGGCCACTATTATACCTGCACTGTGTGACACGCCTTTGTGTACCATAAATATTGCGAGCTGTGTGGGAGATGCTGACTTTCTAGGATTTAAATCATTATGACAAAATTGCATTAGCTTCCTTCGAAGAAAAAGTACACCCCCAAAATCAGTTCAGTTTCATTTGACTTTCGGTCGATGCAACTTGTCCGTCCGTATGGTTCGAAAAGCTGTTTACATTTAAAAACGCAAAGTAAAAAGAAGTTAAGAATTGTTTTTTATACATTTGTTTTCGGTGAAACTTTTGAAAAATATTTGCTTGTTCTGTATTTTCGTGCATGCATGCACATTTTAAATAAGCAATACGTTGTACGCGCCAAACGCGCACTAATTATCCTTCCTTTCGAAAAAAATCTCCGTTCATTTCTCAACATTTTGTTATAGATTATACTATAATCTATAACAAAATGTTGAAATTTCAGTGAATTCAATACGAATGCCACCATTTTTTACATTTACTTACAATTCTTTAAAATTAGCAGATTATTTTTCTCATTAACAAAGTATGACTCACCGCGCCGTATGTCTAAATTTGACAGCGTACTCTGAATACAAAATACATTTTTACGTTATATCCGCATTAAAAATGTTGAAAATTCCTCTCAAAATTCCATTTTTGTTTGAGAATTCTTGTATTTAGTTGAAAATTACTTTAGTTCAATTTTTTGGTTGAAAAATGAACCACGTTGTTAAAAATTAGTTTTACTTTGTTAAAGGCTCATACATGAGTCAACAAGCACATGTGTTTGTTTGAAAATTCATTTATTTGTTTGAAAATTAATTTTTTCACCTTATTGGTTGAAAATTCATTCGTTTGATTGAAAATTTCACTATATTGTTGAACATTCATCTATTTTGTTAAAAACTTGTCTTTTTGGATAGGATATTGATCTTTTAGGTTGAAAATTCAACTATTGGATTGACAATGTAACTATTGGGTCAACAATTCATTTTTTGGTTGTTGAAAAGGATTCATTATTTAAGTTGAAAATAAATTTCTTTGCTTAAAAATGAAACCGTTTTGTTGGAAATTCGTCGTTTTAGTGAAATTTCTATATTGTGCTGAAACTTTGAATTTTGTGTTACAATATTAATCTTCTTGGTGATTAATTCACCTTCTTGGTTGAAAATTCATTTCCTTCGTTGAAAATGTAACTGTCCGATTGAAAATTCCTGGAAAAATCAAAATTTGGTTAAAAATACATGTATTTATTTGGAAATTAATCTTTTTGGTTAAAAATTTAGTTCTTAAATTGAAAAATTAATTTCTTGTATTCAAAATTAATTTTTTTAACTGAAATATTAAGTATTCTATTTTTTGATGAAAATTTCTCTTTCTTCATAGACATTTTATCTTCTTGGTTAAAAATCCATCTGTTTGGTTCAAAATTTAACTATTTCGTTGAAAATTCATTTATTTTGGTCAAAATTTGTCTCTTTTCATAGGAAATTAATCTCTTTGGTTGGAAATTGAACTATTTTATTCAAAGTTCTAGAAAATTTTTTACCAGAAGAAAGAAAGCTAGTTTTCCATCATTTCCACTCGTTGAGCTTTGGTGAACGTCGAATGTTTCTGGATGCGCAAATTTCTTCGCAAGATGTTAAATGAAGAAAACTAAAAGATATCCAAAATGTACAGGAGACGAGAAGCACTACTTGCAAATCCACACTGCCGACTGATGAGGAAAGGATTAAGGTGTGTAAGAGCATCTTCTTAAGCACTCTCGGCTTCAAGACAGGTGGTGCTGTAAATTCTCCAAATCAAAGGTATTTGGAGTGTAAGCTGAGCCTTCAAATTATGTACGATAATTACATGCAGAAGTATCCTGCCTTTCCAGTTTCCCGTGAAACCTAACGACCGGTGTTCCTGAAACAGAACTTTGGTTTTTATAGGCCAAAGGAAGACGGTTGTGACTTGTGCGAAAAGCAAAAGCATCAGGACCATTTTCCAAATGCTCTTGCAAACGGTAAATGCAGTGTGGGGTCCTCAAGCTGTCACTTTGAAATACCTGGAGGTCGGCCATACATACATGAAAGCTGATAGAGTTCACGGGCATATTGGGACACTTTGGAAGAAAACCGAGGAAATCCTGACTTACGAAGACTTCAAGATATTCCTAAAAACAAGTGAGTCCTTTAATCGAAGTTGTGGATATGCAAGTGAACGATTTCAGAAGTCTCAACGCGGATGGATTGCATAAGCGACAGAAGAATTCTGGCTTGCCACTCCGAAGTGAAATTAAAGAGGTTCACTTCAAGAAAGGAAGTAAATTGTTGCACTATAAAACATCTTTTTCTGGTGATTACAAGAAAGTTGATATTTTAGGGATGGAATTTACGGTGACAACTGCATTGGGTCACACATTAACAGCACCTCGTGGTATGAATGAGGAGAAGAAAAGTAAAATACTGAAAGAGTTAGTACCTAACATGCCAGAAGACAAACGACAAGAATGGGAAAATTTGGCTACTTGTGTAGAAGCTGTGGATCTTTAAGATATTGTAGGAATTTTGTAACCTATCAAGGAAATGAAAAAATTCGTATTGTTCCTAGGGGAAATTAAACTGATTTTTTATTTTGAAAAATTAATTTGTATAGAATATTTGAAAAGATTTTATAACATTTCAAAGGATTTCTGAAATTCTCTAAAAGAATTTGTTTTGAAAAATGAACTTTAAGAGAAAATTAAAGCTGGATCCGGACGAAGCACCGGAAATACTAGGAATAAATCCGGGGTTGCCGACAAGCGAAAGCCATCCTGGGCTACACTGAGAAACTTTAGGTTAGAAAAATTACTAAAACGGATAGCAAATGGGGGCAAAATGCTTAAATTTCGACATTTTAATAAATAAATAATAAGTTATACTATTTTTATAAGAAGATTTCCTATTTGGTAATAGCAAGCTTTACTATTTTCTGTAGCAAAATCCGATGTAGGAAAAATTGGTGGAGAAATTAATAAATTGTACAAAAAGAATAAGAGTAATAAGTATTCTAAATAACATAATATACTAAATATTTAGAAGAAAATACTATTGTCTGTAGGAACACGATGTTTATTATGGACATTTTCTACTTTTCGTAGAAAAGGTTAATACCAATTATTAAAATTGATCCCAAATATTACTAACTGATTTAGCAGACGGTATCGAGCCTTGGACCGAGCGCAGCCGAGTGCATCCGACGTGTGTCGATCGCCGATCAACGGATGTTTAGGTTGCGAAAATGACATGTAATTTATGTTTCAATTCAAAATCCGCAAAAAAACGTAATTTAAAAAACAAATATTTACTTAATTTAATTACATTAAAAATTTTGTTGTTTACAATCATAAAAACATCATCAATATTAATCAATTAAGGATTAAATGAATTAGAACCAATAAACTTTCTATCATTAGTGTCATATGGCAGTTTTCATTCTGAGTCTCAAAATGTCTCATAGGTAGATCGATCATCGCCCGACTGCTGTCCTGGAGACGCGTGTTCGATTCCCGCCAACTACGTTTTCTTGTAACCCGATTTTTCTGTTTCAGCTTTATACTATATTACTATCTTTTAAGAATATATACATATATGTCATTTCTAATGTTGTCAATTCTTAATTTAAATAAATGTGAATTACGTTAAACGTATAATATTTGTGTAGGCAGGCTTATGTCAAAGTTAGCAACACGT
Source organism: Andricus coriarius (assembly GCA_932066315.1). Lineage (NCBI taxonomy): Eukaryota > Metazoa > Arthropoda > Insecta > Hymenoptera > Cynipidae > Andricus > Andricus coriarius. Next base: position 8,684 of record CAKNWT010233438.1, read on the forward strand.
GTTTATTTTTTTTAACTATTCCGACTGCAGCACATTTTGCTAAACAGTTAGTAATTCGATGCGCACGGTCCCTGCGCATCATTTCACTACAGTACTTTGCAAATGCTGTTATCTTCTACAGATATTAATTCAACAAATTTACTATTTTCTCCTATCAAAATTAGTAAATGGCAGTAGTGCAGACTTGCAGTTTTACTACAGAGGCGAATAAATACTTCAGATGTCTTTTACAATAAATGCAATAGTTTTAACTTTTATTCCAATATATTTTATAATTCTTTAAGTAGCAACGAAATACTATTGAGGTTAGTAAATATTATAAAAATTTGCGTTTTGCCCCACATTGCAAAGTCCAGATAGTAAAATCTAGTGTGATTTTTAACAAGAAATACAAACAAGGGTTACTCAGTGTATACGTACAGGATGGATCGAGCTAGATATATCCTGAGGTTACCCCAGAAAGACGTAAGGACAGTGGTTCAAATAATTACAGGACACAATCACCTGAACTATTATATGCAAAACATCGTGTACAAACCCACGACAGAGTGCAGGAAATGCGGCAGGCATGATGAAACATCCCAGCATTTCTTATGCTAGTGCCCGGCATTAGCTAGGCTCAGGCAATAAACCGCTGTGTCCATTTCATGGATCTTGAGGAAATTATAACGCGAACAGGGGTTGACTTACTGGGCTTTACCAAGAGGTCTGGAGTCAACTACTGAGAGCGCATAGTTTAAAGTGTGACACAATAGGCTTTACAGCTTGAGCGCCAAGGGGGCTACATCGAGGCTCCCAGCCCGCATATAAACTATAAACTAATTTTCTGTTATTTCAAGATTTCACTTTCGGTATTTCTCCTATTATTACTTCCTCACGTTCTCTTAAAAACACCAAAATATGTTATGCTTGTTTTATAGTGTTTTGAATTGCTGTATTTTTTGAGGGCATAGCCGTTGTTACAAACTGTTTCTCTATGGGGTAGTTTCTTTTACTGGATGTACCGCTGAGTTAAATTCTTACGTTATTTTAAATTGCTTAGGATTAAGACGCTCTTTAATAAAACATGAAATATCTCGCAATTTCTAATGGAGAATTGAGCAATGTGCTTGTACATTCGACTCCTAAAACCGATTATTCTCGTTAAAATTGCTCGGTATTTTATGCCAGCGTTTTCCAGCAAATGGAAAGAACTTTTTTCAGATAAAGAAATACTAGGGCTCCTTCTGAAATATTCGAAAAACAAAGAGCTTTGAAGAATGGTCTGACAAAACTAAGAAAATAATAATTAAGTCAGTTAAATAGTCAATTTCCCGAGATAAAATTGATTTTTGTACTAACTTACAGACTTTGGACAACAAAACTGGGATTGAAATTATTAAAGAGGGTATTTTAAATGACACAATGAATGTTAAATCACCAGTTTAAAGTGAAAAAGCAAGTCCATTCACTATGATAGTAATGAATAAGTGGTACAACAATATTTATGATTAAATTAACTCTATTTTATTGCTGGTATAGATACAGCCATACAGGATGTCTGTTTTGGCCATCCGATTCTTGTTGCTTACGAAAGCAGACGCGCAGGCGCGATCAAGATGCGCCTGTTGTAAACTAAATAAAGCGAGTCAGGCAAATCAGTCATACAATGGGTATTGCTAAACGACCACATTTCAGAGATAGTTCCCTCAAGCAAGTGTTTAATAGAATTACACATTTCATACAATAGCAACACATATATTACATTTTTGTACCACAAATATAAGTAACTTGTATTTACCATATTTCAGTAAGTGCATTTCCTACTCTTTATCATTGATGTACACGTATTATATTATAAATATACTCGTAATTTTTCAACCAACGATCATATGGATACATCAACATTATTATTTCTATCATTTCATTAATTCAAAGTTGACGAAAAATAAGTACGAACATTGAAGACATCTCTTTAAAAACAAAAACGCAGTTATCCTTCCTCCTTAAAAACAGGTTACTAATGTAAAAACTAATTATTATCCATCAAGTACTGCAATACAGATTATCCTACAAAAAACGTCGGACTGAAAAGTATCTTACGCGTTCACGAGATATTCGCGTGAAATCTGCTTTTCAACAAGCTTGGATTTGAGAATAGTCCAAAACTTTCGATTCCGATGCTTTGCACATAACGTCTACATCTCAAATGCGACTGAAAGCAAAAAAAATTTAAGTAAAAGAATCTTGGCCAATGCGACTTTGCACCTCACGCCGTCAAGGTGATCGCGTATTACTCAATCTTGACTGTTAGAAATATGTTGAAAATGCAACCACTTTTCAACCACTTTTGTGGTTGAAATCTCGTTCATCCACGGAGTTGAAATAAAATTCATCCAAATGTAGTTGAAAATTCAATAAGACGTTTGCGCATACACAATGCGCCCTCTTGCTTATGGCCAGGCCAGACCCCAACGAGACAAAGTCCCACGAGGAGTTATTTTGTACGTTTGTGTAGTGATCTCAAGATCAATGAAATTAATAAAGGACATATCCCACATAGCACACTTCCCGAAAAAACCTGGTCTTTTCTTGGGGCTTGGTCCACGTGGCCGTAAGAAAATGCCAGGTCGGTCCCAGGTTTAGACCTATGCTTAGACCTAGGTTAAAACATAGGTTCATGTCCGCCTAAATTTCTTTATTGAAAAAAATTGAATTCATTTTTACGTGAATTTTAGAAAGAATGTAATATTCTTAACAAAAATAGTAATAATTTAAGAGTCCGTCGCAAAATTGATAATTTCATAAAATTTTATAAAAATATCATTTTATCATTCTAAAAAGTGACAAATGATTTTCTTTTGTTTTTCAAATTCTTTTCCCATAATTTCCGAGAAAGCTATAAAAAATTGAATTACTTATTATTCTTTGACAGCACAGCTATCAAAGAATTTAAAAACATCTAAAATATTTTACAATAATATTTCAGACTTCAAAAACAGCGAGCCGATGCAATGGCAAGCTCAATTCGTGGTCGCGAGTTACCTCGGACTTATTTTCTGGGCGATTCATTTCTCTTGCGAGAAGGAGTCGCAGCTAATGCGCCGCCCAGCGACTTCGTTCGGAACTAATGTTCTGACTTCCGCGAATCATAGTTCAGAGCTAAACCGCTAGGCAGCCCATTAGGTGTGACTCCTTCTCGCAAGAG
>CAKNWT010233450.1:0-10383 GCA_932066315.1 Andricus coriarius
ACAACATTTTCCTTTTGCTTGCTCTAGGGCCTTTGATGTTAGGCCTGAGCCTGGAAATGTTCGCCGCTGTTGCACTCGCTTTATCAGCTGCTTTCTGGATTTGTTCCCAGTGAGACAGCTTCTGATCAACAGTCTCTCCGAGGTATCGAACAGCTTTGACAGCCTCTACAGGCTCCCCGGTTATCTGAAACCTCATCAGAACTCCGTAGTGTCTCTGCCTCGTGAGGACAACTACCTCTGTCTTACTGGCCGCCAATGAAAGCCCATGCTCCTGCAGCCAACTATTTACCAGCCTGGTGATATAAGCCACTCTTAGCTGAGCTTGCTCGAGATTTCTGGCTAGAATCATGGCAGCGAGATCGTCTGCGAAAGCAATTAATCTTGCCCATTCATGTAGCACAATCTCTAAAACTCCATTATACACTGCGTTCTACAAGTCTGGCCCAAGTGCAGATCCCTGAGCTACTCCCGCCGTAATATTTCTCCTTTGTTGGCCTTCAGTTTTCTCGTAGAGTAACTCCCTGTCATCAAGGTAGTCGCTAATCACCCTTAGCAGATACGCTGGCACCCTGAATCGATGCTCAAGTGCATCCAGGATGTCAACCCACCTCGCTGAGTTAAAGGCGTTCTTCACGTCCAGGGTGACCAGCACACAGGAATTCCTCGTCCTATGATTACCCTGCTATGCCCTTTCGGTCTCGGAGATAACCTCTCTTATGGCTCCAATGGTGGAGTGTTGAGTACGAAAACCATGCTGATTCTCAGACAACCCGCCTGCTTCTTCAACGGCGGTACGTATCCGCGCTCGTAGAAGCTTCTCGAATATCTTGCCTGCGTTATCAAGCATGCAAAGCGGTTTGAAGGACGAAGGAGTAACAGGTGGACCCTTACCCTGGTTGAGCAGAACCAGTCTCTGTAGCTTCCATATTTTCGGGAAGACATCAGTCAACAAGCATACGTTGTACAGGTTGTAACCAGGCTTTCCAATTTTTTTTTACCGTGTGCTCTACGGCTAACCACGTATCCTGGCCGGGGATGGCCCAGGATTGGAAAACCTAGTTACTTTTTTTGCGATCACAAAGAAATAATTATTTTTAGGTAGCCACTTACCTACAGCTGCGACACAACTACCGGATTCTATCGAGTTCGTGAGTCGCACTCTTTCGACTCACGAACCACCCACGAAGCTCGTTGAATTTCTATTGTCACAGGCGCCAGGTAGGTTTCCCTACCAGAGCCCCGTTGGCGCCGGTCCTGTCGCAGCCACTAGGTTAATCCCTTGGCTTACCGCTAGCCGGCATGAGAGAAGGGATGGGATCGGTGGAGCGAGAGAAAGTCTGACCCGAAAGTGACGGTAATAACGATTCTTTAACACTCCGTTTTGTAAACATGAAAAATTAACAACTATCCTTTATTCATGATAAATATAATGCAAGCAAACAAAATAACCAATAACCCGATCAAACAATTCAGAATTGCGCACACCAGAACCGGTCGAGAAATCGCCAGAGTACTCCGTCGGCTACAAAATGGCCGACCGAGACGCCCGCGTTTGCACGACGTCGCCTAACGTGTTTCGCGCGTGCACACATCCATGGGTTCTTTGAGGAACGCCCGCCTCAACTATTTATATTCGGGCTTTGAGCCGGTCGTGCCTCATTCCCGGGTGTCGCGAGAGTCTCGGCCAACACTCCACTAAAATTCACGCACGTGGTCCCACGGTCACACCGCGCGAGGTCGAGGGAAGCGAACACTGGAAAACCGAGAGAATTACAAACGTCACTCACCTTGTAACCACCTCGCGCAGTTGGCCTTATCTCCTTCCATGTTTTATTATTTTAAACGGCCCCTTCGACCTTTTCCAATTTCCTTTCTTGTAGCTTTTCCGGTCACCGCGGATGTACCGCCGCCAAGTCAGAAAACGTAAGTGACAGGTCCCGCGTTCCTCTTCGCTTCCTTCCTTCTCGAGCCTTCGTGTCGTGCATCTCGACTGGTTGGTTGGAGTGAAGATGGCTGGCCTGTCGATTTCGGCCAATGGGTGCCTTTGTACTTCTGCTGCGCGCTGCCCATTGGTCCTCACGTGCTAACTCGAATATGGTCGTTTACTGAACCACCGCAGCGTGGGGTCGTCCATCCGTGCCGTGAGGCAGGGCTGGTTGACTTACATACGTACTGCCTTCGACACTGCGAATGAAGCTTAACGGTATGTGGTTGCAGGGTTGACTCGTCATGTGACTCGGTGATCGTCTCCGTACCACTACTCACCGCCGACCGTGGCGCTGTGGTGTAGCATGTACTGCGAAACATGGCGATTAGTTGTGGCACCACTCTAATTGGTCGTGAAGCACGGCAATCTGGTAATGACGCCATGTTTTGGTGCCGGCGATGGAAGGTGGCGCTGAGGTGTAGCATGTACTGCGAAACATGGCGATTAGTTGTGGCAGCCGCCACCTTATCGGTGCAACATGGTCGTCCGGTAGTGACGCCATGCCATGCGCGGGATCTGTGCGCCGTGCTGACTTCGTTGCATCCTCCCGTCCTGCTTCCTTGCTGTTGGCTGTCTGCGTTATCTGCTAGCTGTCAGTTCGCTACGTTGTTTACTTCTCGACCCCGTTTGTGCGAGTTACGGAAGATTACAATAAATTTGTGGATATGGGTACTCTGGCACTGCGGAGATGAGCGTATTATTATACTAATATTCGAGGATGCCTTAAACTACACTTACATTTCCTTACTGGGCGGTAAGAGTGTGTTTTTCTTTATAATAATATTGTCAGGCCCGCCTTTTCCTCGGGTTCCGAGGTTAAGTCTGGCTTCGGCGAAACCCCGGAAAGTTGTTTCTCACAACTTTCTGCGTTTTCTCCGAAAACATCGTCACAAGGTTTAGGAGTCAAAATGGGTACTCGCTTGTGATCATTTTAAGGATCTCCACGGGAATCCTAACTGGACCCGGCGCCTTACGATTGCCCAATGAGTAGACTGCGATGCGTAGTTCATCACTGCTGAAGAGCTGCACCTCCGTTTCCACCACTGGTATCGTGACGCGTGTTCTCTCCGAGTGTTCAGGAAAGATTGCGCCCACGATCGCCTCCATGGTCACGGGATCCCTTGGGGGTTCTGGAGCTCGAAGTCCTAGCCAGCGGGTAACAATTTTGTACCCGCGTCCCCAGATGTCCTTGTCTACTTCGTTTAGGAGTGAGATCCATCCAATCTTCTTGCTATTTTTGATCGCCTTTGTAAGTGTCATCTTGGCCAGGAGATACATTTTCTCAGCTTCACCAACGTCCACGCGGCCCCTTTTTCGTTGAGCCTTCCTGCATTTAGCCAATGCCCGTCTGCGGAGATCAACGATTTCCTCATTCCACCAATAATTTTTCTCCATTTGCCTGTGCCTTGACCTTTTGGGCATTGATCTATCGCATGCCTTAGGGATCAGACTCATGGTCTGTTCGACCATGTCTTCAGCCATTTTCTTCGTTGCCTTTGTTGGGCGCACAGCCTCGTTGGTAATGGAGTCCGCTCTTACCAGCGTTTCAAGAGCCGCCGATCCATTGATCTTAGAAACATTCCATCCCCGAATCCTCGTGAGACCAGCCTGCGCTCTTCTTCCTGAGTTTGACCTAACCCAGAACTTAATGTACTGGTGGTCGCTCCCAGTGAAGTCCTCAAGGACCTGCCAGCCACGTACCAATGCTGGAGCACCCACAGTTGCTAAGTTGCAACCGTACCCGTGTTAAGGATCGTAAGGTCCAACCTGGCCGCCATCTCTACCACCCTACCGTATCTGTTGCAGGTCCATGACATGCCCCATTCGACTTCCTTCGCATTGAAGTCGCCAGCTAAAATGACTTCTCCATCAAACTCCCGGATGCAGTCCTCCAGTTCATCGAGCTTTCTGCAGGACTCGGCGATACCCTCGTTCGGTGAGAGGTATATGCTTACGTAGGTGGTGTTTCCACTCCTAACCCAGACGTAGCCATCGCCTTTGCCCATATCGGTTATTAGAAACATGGATATGTTTTTAATCCAAATCGCTGCAGTACCATAGTTATCCTGGTACCAGTTGCGACCACCCATTCCACGATACTGCTCTGATATGATGAGCATGTCTACGAAAACCTCCGAGTATAGAGTTGTGCGAACATCGTAGAGTTTCCAAAATTTCATGTCCGCAATATTGGGTCAGCCATTTTGAATTTCAAAAATTCGATGTCAAATTCATAATCAGCGATCCCGACAACCCCCGAGTACAGATTTGTGCGAAAGTCGTAGTGTTTCCAAAGTTTCATGCCCGCCATATTGGGTCTGCCATTTCGCGAAGGTTATGGATCCGCCATTTTGCGAAGAGTATGGCTATTTGCGATCGGTGAAATAAGTTTTTTCTTGCAGTTCAACTATTCTGATCACCATTGATCACAGTTAGGGTCGATTCCTAATACTCTTTTGGCTGGAAAAAAAATTATGAAAAAAAAAATTCCCGATTTTTTGGTACTTTTCTCAAAGTTTGGCGCCATATTGGATTTTCTACTTCACCAAACTCCATTATGACCACGGATTCTTGAAGAGCAGACCCGAAACTATAAGGAAACATGGGTCTTGTTTTGAGATTTGTCTTTTTCAGTCATGAGAATGAGGCTTGAACATAAGTTAAAAAATTGTAGTTCTTGGTCGTTAATGTGTTAAAAAAGCCAAAAAAATCATAAGTAGCGCTAAAATCTTTCAAAACCTCTTTTTTCTCTTACGGGCTTTTTTTGAACCCTATAAAACAGACTTAGGGAGTGGATACTTAATAAGTAATATTTGATTCGTATTCTATGGCTATTTGTGAAGAGAAGTGTTGAGTTTCAACTCGATTCAGCTAATATTGACGATTCTGAATAAAATTTACAAACACGTCTTTTTTCCTTATGGGAAACACGTGTTAAACTTCATTGGCTTGGGCCACCTCTAAATATGATTTTATTTCAAAACCGATCGAGAAATAAAAGTTTTTTGACCACCCTCAATTGTATATTGTCACCGCCGAGACGTGTTTTCTCCAAGGAAAGAGCCCCCCCCCCTTTCGCGGGTGATATTAAAACATTAGCAGTCATTTAACGACCTATTCCACCCACCTACTCGTAATCATTCCAATCTTTTTTTTTTGTATCTTGCTTAAGATAGCTATTTTGTTCAAAATAATTGTTTTTAACATTGGGAAAAGAGCAAAAATAATTCACTTGAAACAACACAATACTATTAAAAAAATTATGCTGGTTGAGGTTCACTTATTGTTTGTTCACAATTAAAAAGCTAAAGCAAAACTAAACATTTCAGAAAAACGCAACTTTTTAGCATAATAAAGTCTTGTTTATTAAGATTATGTTTGTTAACTTGCATCAATGAAGTGTAAAGTAGAAAAAAGTTATAATTTCAGAAGAAAACTGCAACTATCTGGCATTAATATAGATGAAGATATTTATAAACAACAATAATTTTTTTAAATAATTATTTTTGTTCAACGTAAATAATTATTAGGCCACCCTAGTTGAAAAATAGAAAAATAGTAAAAAATTTGAGAAAAACCCGCAACTTTCTACCATTAAGTAAAGAGAATATTATTAGGAATAATAATAAATTGTTCGAACAATAATTTTTGTGCACTTGAATTCATTATGAATTCTCCTTAACTACAAATTGGGCGAAAAGTAAAAAATTTCAGAAAAAACCGCAACTTTCTAGGACTTATCTATGAAAAGATAGCTAACAACAATAATAATTTGTTTAAAGAATTATTTTTAATAAATTAAAATAAACATTAACTCACTTTAAGTGAAAAGTGGACAAAAAGTTGCAAATTTTAGAAAAAACCGCAATTTCTAACATTATTGAAAGAAAATATTTTTAACAATGATAAGAAATTTGGTAAACAATTATTTTTGTTAACAAAAATTAGGTATTACCTCGCTCTTATTGAAAATAAGACAAAAAGTGCAACTTTTTTTGAAAAAAACGGGGACTTTCTAACTCTATTCTAAGAAGAAATTGCTAAAATCAATAATACATTATTTGGACAATTTATTTAAACATCTAATCATCAGTATAAAGTAGTATTTTATTTTGCAGAACCAATCTGCGTTTTCAGAACCGCAAAAAATTATAATTAGCGTTAAAAACGAATTTACGAAGAGACCTCTGGAGCAATATATTACAATGAATAATACTTTTTAAAATACTTTCTTCGAAACTAAATAATTTTACCTATGTGCAATATTAAATCAAGGTAATTATGTCTAAGTACCCTCTAAACTCAAGTCCGGAATCCGCACTAATGATATTTCGAATTTGCTTAGTTCTCAAATTATGCCTTGATTGTCAAATCACATAGATACGTGGGAGATATGGATGCAGGTAAGAATCCTACCTCCCAGACGTGGCAACACCGCTTGAGGTGAGTACGTATAGAGTCTAACGCGCTTCCTTATACAGGGAGCCCCAGTAATCAAAAAACATTTTTATATTTTTGAATTCTAACAAAAAAATGTCGTCGAAAATAATTATAAAATTTTTTGCTAAAGTTAATAATTAACGAGTAATTAACAATTGAAGATTAACCAATCAGAAGCACGCGTTAGACGGTCGGCAGTCCATGTGCCATCGACAAGAGAGTGTGCGTAAACAAGTTCCCCGGATAACAAAATGCCGGCACGGTAGCATACTATGAGCAGGCACGTGGGCTTCTTCTTCTTAATATTAACGTTGGCTTAATACTGGCTGTTGCCTTGTATATCCTGCCATGACCAAGTGAGGGGAGTGTGAACTCCACATAATCTGAAACAGAGGCAGGGCTCGACAGCTCCATCTCTAGGGAGGTGGAGCAGTCAGCCCGGTTTCCCGACTTGAAGTGTCACAGGCGGCAATGTTCAAAAAGAACATTGGCGAGATAATAAAATAATCAGAGGAGAAGAGATTTAAAAGAAAAATTAGATAGGGGCAAGAAGAGAGGTTTTTAGATTTGTAAGTTAGTTTCCTTCCAAAATTTGAAAACTGGCGTAACCATCCTAATTGTAGGATTTGCTAGAAATTGATAGCTACAGTATAGAGGAGGGCATTTTAAAATGTTTGATAGGGATCTGATAAGATTACCTCTGGGAGCGTTGAATCTGGGGCACGCCCAGGGCACATGGTCTAAGTCTTCTTCTATATTAGGGTTACATGAACAGCTTCCAGAAGAAATTATATTTTTCCGAGCAAGACTGGCATTCAAGGCGTAGTGGTTGGTCCTCATGCGACTGGGAGTAACAATCCACTCCCTTCGAGCCTGAAATGACCAGAACCAGGGTTTCCTACTAGATTTATAATAATATTGAGTGTATGTGATACCTTTGTTTTCTCCTATTTTTAGAAAATAGTTGTCACATTTTTTTTCCAGGGTTGCACGAGTTAAACTGAAAAAATCGGAGAAAGGAAGGGAGATGTTTAAGAGAGTTGCATCTCTGGACGCATTCTTGGCTGCCAAGTCCGCGGTTTCGTTGCCGGGTATGCCCTTGTGACCGGGTATCCAAACCAACGAGACTGTACATTTGAGCTTGCTTTGAATGGCTAGCCGGTTTCTAATTATATAAATTAGACAGGAGTTGATTGAACTAGGACAAATGGTACCTATGCTTTGAAGAGCACTAGTGTGAATCTGTAAAGATGACTGATTTGGAGAAGCGGTGCTGAATAATATAATCTAAAGTATATAAAATGGCAATAGCTTCTATTGAAAAAATAGAGGCAGAGCTAGATATTTTCCACGAGAGATTGAAATTGGCTTCAGGGCACACCACGGTAAAGCCCGCGATGGCCTCAGCAATAGACTTCGAACCGACCGTGAGGAATGGGAGATAGTCATGGAACTTTTTGTCGACCATATCATTAAAGAGACCTACAGGATCTGGACATTTCTGGACTAAGTGGCCCAATGAAAGATCAATCTTTGGAGAAAACAGGTGGTCCTCGTACGGGAATTCATAGTGATCATAAGCATTTAAAAGTACAAATTGATTTTTCATGTTCTTTCTCTTTCTCCTTGCATCTCGCGATAGTTGCAACAGTTTATCTGGGAGGGGATGATAAAGGTCCGAAAAAATTTTTATGATATATTTTTTAGCCAAATAGCAAAAGCGTTTTTTGAAGGGTGGTTCACAAAATTTTGCTAACATGACATTTATCGGAGTACTATTTCTATAGCCTAGGGCCAGTCTTATAGCTTGATTACGAATTTTTTCTAAATCACTGAAATTTTTATGTGACGTAAAATTAAAAATATGAGATCCTTATTCTAGACCGCTTCTGATGAGGAATGTATAGACAGTCCTGAGGATACAAGGATCTGCGCCCCACCAATTCCCTCTAAGAACTTTGAAAATGTTCAAGATTTTACGTATATTGTCACAGAGATATTGAAAGTGGGGTTCGAACGTGAATCCAAAATCGAGAATAATACCCAGAAATCTAGCTAATGGGGATGGTGGGATGATAATGCCATTCAATGAAAGCGTGTAATGAGGATTGTCGTTGTCAAGGCTGCGTCTGTTGAAAAGGACCAATTTGCTTTTTTTCAGGACAGACTTCGAGACCCCTGCCATCCAGGAACTCTGAGAGTGCATTCAAGCACTGCTGCAGAGATTGTATACAAACCATAGGATTCGCAGAACGACAGATAATGGCAACGTCATCTGCAAATTCTATTATTAAACAATTTCTAGGGATGACCGTGTATATTTTCCTGGTGTAGATAGAGTAGTTAATGGGACTAAGAAGGCTTCCCCGGGAGAGGCCCACTGTGCTGAGCCTTGGACCCACTAGTTCTCCATTGATCTGGAAGTAGATATTTTTACAGGATGTGGATCTATAGATGAAATGGGCCGTCTGTCGGGGGACACCAATTTCCCTCAAGTCCTCCATAAGAATTTGAGGGTTAACACTGGGAAATGCCCCCTTCAAGTCCAGGAAGAGGCCTGCAACGATATCTCTATTTGCAAAACCCGAGAGAATCTCGGTTTACAAAATAGCGAGATTGTCAGCGCAGGATCTTCTCTTCCTGAACCCGAATTGATGGGACGACAGGAGATGATTGTGCTCCACATACCATGAGAGTCTGTTGAAGATGAGTTTCTCCATTACGTTGAACAGGCAGGATGCCATGGATATTGGACGGAATTTCCCAGGGGTTGATTTTGCAATGAAAAGGACGAGAAATTCATTCCAGGATTTAGGAAAAGAACCAGACTGGTAGATTTCATTGAAGATGTTGAGGAGAGTTATTTTAACCTCCCTAGGAAATCGCTGAATGATGCTATAGTCAATTCTATCTAAACCTGGAGAAGATTTGGTTTTCAGTGAGGATAAGGTAATGGAGAGCTCAGACTCCGTGAAGGGAGCCTCCAGGAATTCATTTCTCGGAAACTCCTCTGGGAAGGAGTCGAAGAAAGCAGTTGGATGGCAATGTTCCTCAGCTAGAGCATGCAAATTTTGAATCGTCCTCCTGTCTGCAGAACAGGAGGCGTTAGCCGGCTGTGTGAACCTATTTTTGAAACATTTGACAACCCGCCAGACCCTAGAGATCGGAGTCGATCTATCCAGGGTCTCACAGAATTTTATGAAATTGATCCTCCGCGCAGTCTTGAGAGTGCGCGTGGTTTTTGCCTCTATTTTATTGAGATTGATGTAATTTGCATCGTTCCTGAGTCTTCGGAAGGCGGCTAAAGCCGCCTACCTCTCCTCGACTGCGGCATTGCAGGTTTCGTCACACCACGGGGCAGGAATGAAGCGTTTGCTTGGAGGGCCAGGTCGGTGGACATTAGCCGCAGGCTTAGCCTTTGCACACACAGTGAGCACAGCCTCATCCACACATTTTACAAAGGCTTCGTACTTAAAAAGACAGTCTGAGTCCGTAGACTCAGACAGGTCTCCATCCTGCGAAATAGATTCAGAGAGATTAGAAGTGAATGAGGACCAGTTGATGCGTTTAAGTTTATGTCTATGTGAGTGGAATAGGGCTATTGGGACTGAAATTCGAATACTAGAAATCACTGGGAAGTGATCGCTGCCCAGAGAGTCGTTCCAAAACCCCCCCCCCCCCCACGAAGAGAGTGTGTATAAATTCGGAGAAACGAATGTGAGATCAATGATTGATGGTGGGCTTCCAGGACGGGTACGAAATGTGGCTTCACCTGTGTTGTGGGGTATTCGGTCTGTCTTATCCAAGGCAGAGCAAAGCTCAATTCCTCCTCTACAATTATGCGAGCTGCCCCAGAGAGAATGGTGGCAATTAAAATCACCACTTATAACAACTGAGTTGCAATTTAATTCTTTAATGGAGTCGAAAAACTGGGTCCACGTAACTGATGTTATAAC
>CAKNWT010233500.1:7738-18550 GCA_932066315.1 Andricus coriarius
GGGGGGGGGATTGAAAATTTTTTTTCAATCTTCTAAATAGAGGGGAGGGGAAGAATCGATACTGTTACGTAATATTTTTGACAAATTAACCACGTATCTAAAATTATAGTATAGAGTTAAAGTGCAATAATTATAATAGAAGATTGTAAAAACGTTGTAAAGATTTCAATATCGGTATGATTGAATTAGTATTTTGATTTTTGCCCATCATTATTCAGAAATATATACAATATTAAAAAGCAAAGTCTTCTTTACAATTTTTGAAATTACGACTACGCCCAAATTGATTCAACTATCTACTAAATATACATTGGGATTTCGTCATCTATGTTTCTAGAAGCGACGACAGATTAAAGAGGAAGTAAAAATATCTAAAACCTTTGGTAAAGAATTTGCATCTTCTAAATTGTTTAAAAAATTTTTAATTTAAGTGGTTTGATAAAAGATTTAACAAAATTGTACGATCTTCTTTTATTACACTTTAATTATCATTCTAGCAGAACTTAGAAGCAAGGAAATAATGTAATAAGTTGATTTGAGTGTTTATATTGTAATAAGATGTTCTTAAAAGACAAACACTCAGAAAGAAGATATTTTGATTCAAAGAAAATTTCTTTAATTAAAGTTTCTTTGCTTAAAAGAAATTTGTCTTGATTCGAAGAAATTGATGTGGTTCAAAGAAATGGTTTTTTTGTTCCAACTAAAATTGCTCTTTAATTTATAATGATTTGTCTAACTGGAAAGTTATTTTTGTTTGAATAAAGAAAAATTAGCTTAAAAAACGGTTCCCTAATTTCAAACAAATATTTCTCGAAGTGATTCTAAAATCCTGAATCTTTCTTATGTTTCCTATTTTCGACATTGATCCATTTTGAAGGTATTTACAGTTGAAAATTCGCCAACTTGCTTAATTTGGAATGTTTGTAGTTTAAAATCAAGAAATTTTAAAAATATTTTTGAAGATGCTCAATAATTAAACATTCTTCAATTCCTAATGCGTATAATTAAAAAATATGTTATTTCGAACATTTTTTTGTAATAGTTCAATTCGCAAGATTTTTAATTAACAACGACTTTAGTTTAAGTATATACCAATCAAAATTCTTAAATCGGGATGATTTTAAAGATCAAAAATCAAGTTTTTAATATGAAACTGTGAGCGAAGTGGGGGAGTGCAAATATTTGGGAATTATTATTGATAATAAACTTAATTGGAAAAGACATATACAGTCAAAAACCGAAAAAATAATACCTTGGATTAGTATAAGGAATAGATTCTCTGAACTAGTAAGCGAAAAAAAATAAATACATAATATGAGTATATCATGCCTTTATTGAGTCACAATTCAGATATATAATTACAACTTGGGCAACAGCGTCAGAGCAACTGATAAAAAAATACAAAGGCTACAGAATAAAGCTATAAAATTAATTTTTAGTCTACCGCCGGATCTTCCAACTATTGAATTATATAAAAAAAATTAAAGTAACAGATATCGAATGATCAAAAATGATATTTAGGATGGTAAACGATCTTATAAAGACAGAAAATGAAATTGAAATGGGAACAAATGTTCGTAATTACAAAACAAGATGTGCTGAAGAAGTAAGGAAACAGTATTATAGAACTAATTTAGGACAAAAATTTTGTTTTTAAGACTGCAAAGAAGTTCGCAAAGAATTTTGTACCAACTACATAATTTACTTCAATAAAAAAACTTCCAAATTGAAGACATTTCTAATCTTATAAACCAAAATTATAGAATTTTTAATAAAAAAATTTCAAAATTAAAAACGTTTTAATTTTAAACATTTAGAATTTAGATAGAATTTACAATTTTTCAATTGAAGACTCTCAAATATTTAATATACATAATAAAAAAAAATGATATTTTGAATTTTTTTAAATAGTCCTATTTTTAAGATGTGAAATAAATTTTTTTTTAAATTTTACAGATTTTCAATTGAAATTTCTTCAATTGAGAACAGTAGCAATGACGGGATTGCTTTATCTTTTGGAAATTCTTATAATTTTTCACATGACATGTAACATATGTATTGTTATATAAAGAAAGGAGTGCTAATTCAGGTGTCCAGGGTAGAAATTAAGTGAATTATATTTAATAAGACATAGCTGAAAATATTTAAAAAAATTAAGTGATTTGGGCGAGGAGGGAGGTTCAAACAATTTTGTTACGACTTGTCACATGGGGAAGGAGAAATTGATTTTTTTTACCATCATTTTCTCAGGGATAAAAAAGTGTGATATAAAAAAGTGGTGAAATTTGAGCACCAAAAGATGTTTTTTGCCTTTGGTATTCTTAATATTTTTAATATTCTTGATAAAATTATATTTTTAGACGATAAATCCAGAGAATGCAGTACTCACACCGATAATAAACGGGCTATCTAAGGTGAAGAAATCAGGAGAAACAGCAAATATTGACCCGTTTCCAATATCAATATTTCGACTAAAAAAGTCTTACTTGACTAAGTTTCTAACATACCATGGATCTTCAACAACACCACCTTGTTCGCAAATTGTGACTTGGTTATTATGTTGGGATATTCAATCAGTGACTTCTGAAGAGGTTTGTACCTTCACTGAATATATACTTTTATATTCTTGTTTTTACTCTTCTTTAGTTGAAAACATGTTTATTTTTCGTTTGATATGAATAAAAGAAAACCCGGAATATTTGCTTGTATTTTTACTAGAAAGGGTCAAACAGGTGAATTGTTCTCTATTATTATAAGCAGGTCAAAAGTATTTTTATTTGAAACTTGTGGAAAAAATCGCTTGCATCTTTTCTAGTTAGATTCAGAACTACAATTATTATCTAATAATTTCTTTTCTTTTTCCAACGATGTACATTAATTGCCTTTTTTGGGGGGGTTTTGATAGGCATTTATTTCTATCGCCAGGTATTATGATTGGTTTACAATTCCATGAAGAAAATTTTTTGTGTTTTAATAAACCCCTGTATTGTTTATAATTTTAAGGGTATTGTAGCCCCGGACTAAAACCTTTAGAGCTTCGGTCAGGTGTCCGTGAGCCTGTCCGACTATTCTACTTTTTTTTACCACCGATTGGATAGAATAGGATTGGATCATATAGGATCAAATATGACATGGTAGGGCATGACATGCTAGTATAGGATAGGATAAGACAGGATTGGATGAATTATGAAAGGATTGATTAGTATATGATAGAGCAGGATAGGGTATGTAGGATTGGATACGATAGAGTAGGATAGAATAGGATAGGGTAAGACAACAAGCTAAGAAACACTTTCATGTAGGCGTATGTCACCTACTTTGAATATATTCTTTTTATTTTCAGATGAAGGCTTTCAGGGAAGTAGAATTCGCACATTCTGATAAAGAAAATGATAGAGCAACTCAGGCGGTACATGGCCGTTCGTTTAAATTCGTTTGGAATTCAATGTCCAATCCTAAGTAATGATGATCATTCAAGAAGTGGAAATATATTATTTGGAATCTAGCTTTATTTACTTGGTCACTCTGATGGAATCCCAAAGATTCTAAATGAGCTAATCACGCACAAAATAACTTTAATTTCATTAAACAAAACAAATATTATAATCAACTATTCAGCTAGTAGCTTCACTACATTGTTATAAGATTCGATAAATAATCAGAAGAAAACAAAAACGTCTCTAAATCAACCTAACAAAAGATCATACATATTAGTCAACAATAGCTCAAACTTTTCCTAGGTATATTGTTTTATTGTATACTGAATTTTATGGGAAAGATGCTCAGAACCCCTTTCAAGGTTTGATTCTATACTTTCCTAATTAGCTATATGAATTCCATATGGATTAAGTACCTTCACTTGATATTTGATACTGTTTTGAGAGTTTTGTAGCCCCGGATAAAACACTTTATTATTCTTTCGGTGAAGTGTTTCGCCCGTTGTATATGCACAGAAAAAAATTAGGTTTCAGTTTGAATAAAGAAACGTCGTCAGAATGTACTGGAACAAAATTGAACAATAATTGGTGTATATGAAGCAATACGAATATTGAAAGCAGTTTAATTGTTTTTCAGTTTTGATATTCAACAAAAGAGCGAACATAACTGCAGTTCAATATTAGTTTGTAAGAAAATGAGCTGAAAAAAAATAAAATCTCTACTTTTTTCTGTGTGTGGAGCTAATACTTTGGATCTTATATTCTGGGTCTTATAGTTTTGTGGCTAGGTTTGAGACCTTATTGATTAGGACCTTATTATTCAAGCCTTTTTTGGGCGAGAGTGAGGTGTACAAAGAATACATCTTGGTACCAATATTTCGTTATACATTTTTTAGGATAGAAAATGGGTAATTTTTAAATAATGTATACGAACCTTGACCCAGAGCGATGCCTGAAGAGTCCCGTCTCTGCCTCAGGGGATGTTGAGGTTTGTGCGTGTGACTGTGACTGTGGGGGTGGGAGTGGCAGTGTATATGACGAGTGTGCGTGGGGGTGTTTCTGCAGGAGTGGTTGCGCTGTTGATGATGTTGAAGATGAAGCCTGTGCTAGGTATTTCCTGCATGGTCCGCTGTCACTTGATCGAAGCTCAATGATTTCTTCATCTCCGTCATCGCTAATGCACCAGTTTCCTGCTAAAAAGTCATTCCTGTTAGCTTCCTCCCACAGTTTATGACAAATCTCATGGAGAATTCTCTCATGAAAAATCTCATGATAAACCATGAGATCACGACACATCCTGATTATGAGATATGATCATGACGCATCATCACATCATCAAATGATCATCTCATCATCACATGGTTACATGATCATCACATCATCACATGATCATTACATTATCACATGACAAATGATCATGACACATCATGAGATTATGACGCAGATCATGAAACATCTCATGAAAAATCTCATGGAGAAAAAAGTCTATTGTTCATCACAAATCTTCATCAAACGAAGTAATAGTAAGGAGACCAAACTGTGTGTTACGAAAACATGACAACTTTTTGGGGAATAGTTGAGGTACTCTCGGAAATAGCCGAGCTTGGCTGAGAGTCACCGAACATTTTGATGCTAATTTGAATGACACTCAGCCGATCTCTGCTCTCGCAGATATTTCATTTACAATTCATGGGAAATACCCCTCCCTCCCAACTGTTTCCCAAAAAGCTGCCACACTTTTTCGCCAAAAATGCATTAGCGTTGGATCTCCTTACTGTTATTTAGTGTTTCATGATCCATGGGATCATGTTAGTTCTATTGGGAATTGAACTACAGAGGGTCCAGAGACAGTGTGGCAACCTAGCCAGATGCCGCCATTTTAAGGCCATATGCCGCCATTTTAAGCACTGGTTATCTATAGTCAAGTATATATACATAAACTATATATCTATAGTATATGTATAAGAAAACTGAGCGAATCAGCGAGAGGTACACTAGTTTGTCACACTGTCTCTGGACCCTCTGTAAGTTCAACTGAAATACGCCACCTGGTGCTAAAAATCAGAACATAGAAAGAGTAGATAGAATTTTAAACATGCATTTCAATTTGTGTATATAGAAGTGTTTTAAGATTGTTTTGTGAAGTTTAAAGCAATTATTGCATAATAAAAATCAGTCTTTATCCAAAACAAAGGGTTCCAGATGGAATTTCGATTTTATACAGTTTTGAAATTAAAACTAAAAACTTGTTTGAAAAGTCTTTGAAGGGCGAATGCCGTTCAGCGAGAAAAATGTGTAGGCGGTGATAGAATCAGGTCCCTCAATTGTGATAGAATCAAAATTCTTCTATTATCAGGGTGTCTACTTGGCCGGGAAACCCGGGAAATGATCGGGAATTTGATTCAGTGATCGGAATTTTTTCTGGATTGTACTAAAATCACGATGGGTCTCGATTGACTTCTACTTAAAGAGGCTGCCACTTTTCAGTTTTGTTTTCTATTAACATTTCTGGGATGTCTCATGATCATTTTGAGCCCCAAAAAACAAAACAAAATCGCCAGAGCCCTTTTTGATAAAACTCGATTTTTAATAATTTTAAAGAGATTTCTTTGCCTTGAAACGTTTTAGCTCAGCTTCCAAGAAAGGGGTGTAGGTGCTCAATATCTTACTAGAATTTATCCCTTCAATATTTTTGAAAAATGGTGAAAAAGTGGAAAATTATTAGTGTTTTGAAAATTTCTTCCTTCCAGCCCATCGCGGGTCCCAAGATTAAATAGAAAATTCTAGTTTTGGTGAAATAATTTCTTATGTGCGTCATTGGTGAAAGTTGCCAGTAAGTAAATTAAAGGAGACTCAATTTTAAGTAGTCAAAAAAAAATTGCCCCATTTTATAAAATTTGGTTAAACATAAATTTTTGTATTAAATTTCTCGTTTTCCGAAATAGCTCATTTCCTGAGCATCACAGGTGAAAATTATCCCTGAATAAATTAGAGTAGACTCCGTTTTAAGTGAATCAAAAAAGAAGGCCATATTTTTTTGCACAAAATGGAGTATACTCTAATTTATTCAGGAATATATTTTACCTGCAGTGCTCAGTAAATAATTTATTTCAAAACATTAGACATCAAACAAAACAATAGATGTTTAACAAAATTGCATAAAAAGTGTGATTTTCAGAAGGCCATACATTTAGCGCTATATTAAAGCTAGAGCTTTGTTTTTTAGATCTACTTTAAAATTAGGTCTACTCTCTAAATCGGAATTAGTAGAAAACTACTAATTGGTAGTAGTTTTCTACTAATTCAAATAGTGCCGATTCGTTTACTAGTAATTAGTAAAAATCTACTATTTCAATTTGTAAGAATAACTGACTAAATGAATTAGTAACTATATCTACTAAAGGAATTGGTAATGCTATTATTAAATAAATTGGTCAATTTGTTGCTGATTACTATTTTAAACGGTAGTTTCAAGTAAATCAAAAAAATTATTTTAACATGAAGAGAATTTTATTACAATACATTGATCTATGTATTTAAATAATAATTTAAAAAAATTTCACTTTTATCTTCTTGTACTTAAATTTGTTAAACCTTCCTATATCAGTTCGACATCTGATTCCTCATTTCCTTCCTCGGATGTTTTTGCGTTTTTCTGTGTTTACATTTTCTATTGATCTTTTGAAAACTGACGTTTAACGAGCACATTGATCGGGTTGTCAAACGATACGATACGAACAAAAACAAAAAAAGGTTAAAAAATCTCGGCTCGGAAAATTTGTAAAATTTCGAACGATTTCGAACGATAACGAGAATTTCTCGACTCGATATGCATCACTACCAATACCGTTTCAGTTTTAAATATCGCATCGCTAATACACAATTATCATTGATATAACTATATAGAGTCAGAATATAAATTATGGAAACATTATTGCTTCTCAATTAAAACTCAAAAACCAGCAGAAAGTATTTTAAAAAATTATTAAATTATGTTTCCATAGCAATTCATTGCTACTCATTCAATTAGTAAGTCGGCGCTACTAAGCAGATTAGTAGAATACCCCTACTAATTCATTTAGTAACATAAATCTTACCATTTCATTTAGTAGAAACTGATAAATTTACTAATTTAACAGTCAGACACAATGCTACTAATTAAATTAGTAAAATTTCTACTAATTCAGATTTAGAGAGTATGTTAATTTATTTACTGGAAACTTTCGCCAGTGATGCACAGGACATGAGTGATTTCACAAAAACTACAATTCTTTATTAAAAAAAAATTATTCGCTCAAAGTAGATTTTTGAGGGCCATAATTCCGAATCTTTTAGGAATAGAACATTGCATTTTTTTGCAGCAAATTGTGCACGCTTTAATTCTGGTGCAGGTTTTTGAGATCTGGGCTGGAAAGAAGCAATTTTCAAAACAATAATATTTTTCCAATTTTTTCACCATTTTTCAAAAATACTAAAGAGGTTGAGTTCTCGTAATATATTGAGCATCTACATCCCTTTTTTGTATACGAAACTAAAAGTTTTGAGACAATGAAAGAACAGTTTCAAGTTTTATTTGTATGAAAATATGTTGAATTTCAGTACAAATAGTTCCCTTTCCAGGTATTACTGTCCATAGAGAAAAAATTTGGCTATTCGTACCGAAATTTAGGTACACCTAGTCACGGATTTGAAAAATCAAAAATTGAGTATTCTCAAAAAGGACCCAGGCGATATTCTTTGCGTTCAAAATGGAGGGTCAGTAGAGACCCACCGTGAAATTCACCGATGCACCATGCAAGACAATTTTTTTACAATTATTCTGAAAAGTTACAGCTATTGAACAGAAAGTTACTTTTTAAATGAGAGCAAGAACATTGAAAAGTAAACTATAACTTAGTATAAGTTTTTTTTTTATATTGGATGACCAAAATTCTAAAAATGAATTGACGGGGACTGCCACTTCACAAAAATCCTAATTCCTTCATAATCGAAAAAGAAATTTAATAAAGAGAAAAAAATGGTAAAAACAAGGTTTCTGAACATTTAGAAACGTATAAATCATTCAGAATTGCTTGTAGTCTTCTCTATTGTATTAAAAACTAAAAAAACTAGAGTTTGCCGGAGGCATCAGGCGAATTTAATGATAGATTTCAATTTAGTTTAAAACTATTCTTCTGGATTTGACGTCAAGAAATATCGAAATGTGATTGTTTTATTGCAGAGAAGAAATTAAGCGTGCAATGTGGTGTTGTTGGAAAAGCATTTTATTCATCGAACGGTCGGCGGCAGCTGAATGAATTGTATTTTCTACCAATCAAAAGAAAAAAGAAAAATGAGGATAGCGTGTACCAGAAGTAATATATCGATTTTTATGCACAAAATATATCACATACCATATAATAAAAAAGAATATTTTATGTTATTGAAAATATTCCTTTACAAATTCCAACAGTCATCGTGCATTATACATAAATGGTGTGCAAAGACTTAAACAACATATATGCACATTTATTTTTCATTTTTCTTTAAAACTGTTATTTTTATATTAAGTTCACGAACAATATATACACCATGGTTTAGGGGATGACTCTGTCAAATTGAACAAATAAGATTGTGTTGAATCTAGAGGTACTCAAAGTTTGTTTTTCTCTTTATAAAAGCGATATAAAACTCTTAAGAGTTTTGTGAATTTTCTAGATTGAACTTTAGTAAAGAATCCCAGAGTTCTTCAGAACATAAATTTTTTACAGTTTCAGTTCGTAAAGACTACTATCTAACTTGAAAAAGGAAATTGGCTGCTATTTTGCGAATGTGAAACGTCTCTAGAGAGCTATTTCCTTAAAGATAATTGAAGATTTATCAGTTCTAAATCACTGCAGAATGGCTAATTTCGTAGACAGAACAACGCGAGCTTGGTAGTTTTTCCGAAAGAAGTCTCATTAATATTGAAACAAGGTTGTAAGAAAAAAGAAACGAATGAAAATCCACAGTGCAATTTAACCAAAGGGGAAAAATCCGAGGGGTGCATACTTTATTAAATTGGTACATTTTTTTTCGTAATCGTGTAAAATTACTATTTTCTAAACTCTTTGTAGTTTCAATTAATTATTTTGGAATGTTCATAATCAAAATTCGACTGCACTCGAATGCTTGAAATTAAAATTTTTTGTTTATGAACAAATCATTATATAATGTATACAAGTTTGAAGTTGTTGATTTAATTTTCTAGTTTCAATTCTAAATATTTTAATTATAAAGCTCAGCATTTTTAATTATTTTGTAAAAAAGTTTTAAGCCTTTACCAGTGTGTGATGGTAATGTTTATTATTTCATTTTCTACATAAAAGATGAGATTTCATTTACGCGTTTCATTTTTTTGTGCTCATTATTATTATTTCTTAATGAAATAAATAGAAATATGTATTTCAGATGATTACTCTAACGATTGATGTACTATTTTTATTTATAATACCAGGAAAAGCTACACTGTGCTAAGTCCATTAAAATTTCCATTAGGCTATTACATATGTATCGCCATCTGTTTTTTTATACAATGATTAATAAACTCATCCATCCACGAAAACAAAATTATATAATTTACTCAATCGGTTGTAAATTGCTCCACTAGAAAAGTTTTCTGCTTCTCCTGTAAAATTAGGTTGACTAGAATTAGCAGCGTTTAGGTTTCACACTATTTCCCCTATTTTTCTCTATTTTCTCCTATTTTCAAGAAATTTCCTCCTTTTCTCGTTTTTTCACTTTAAATTCTAACTAAATAAATGGAACCCAATAATAAAATAAAACTATTTTTTGTTGAAACTTAATTTTGTTGTTGTTGAAAGGCTAGTATTATATTTTCCGTTCAGAATTGATTTTTGTTGGTTAAAAATTGTACTTGTTTGTTAAACATTTAACTATTTCATTGAAAATTCCACTATTTTTTTTAAAAGTCTACTTTTTGGATGAAAATTGAACTACGTGGTTAAAAATTTTTGGATGATTTTGGTTTGTTGTTAAAAATTACTTCTCTTAACTGAAAATTTAACCATTCCAGTTTTAAATAAAAATTGATAGTTTTTACTTATAAATTAGATTATTACATTTTTCGTTGAAAATTCATCATTTTTATATTATTATGAAGAATGATTATATCGGCATTAGGGTCTTATTAGTATATTTAATTACAAATTAAAACGTGCATTCCCTAAAAGTTAAAATTGGCAAACGTTTCGACCACGGATAGGGGTCCTCCTCAGTGCCAGATATTTAATTGAAAAATGAACTTAAAATTAAATCTTAGAAAAATTTTTCATGCAACTTAGCACTTCTATGACGTGCAGCTCCTCTCTCTCTCCCTTTCTCACTCCGTCACTTT
>CAKNWT010233502.1:0-18692 GCA_932066315.1 Andricus coriarius
TAGTTCTCATCGTCTCGATTGAAAAAGTCAATGGGCATAAAGTCCGAAAATGGAAAGTTTTCGAGTTGCAGAGGATTAAACTTCGAACCATTTTAACAAACCTAGGCCAATATCTTAAAAACAGAAGATCAGAAAAAGAAATATTCCCTACAAAAGTTATTTCGCTCCGAGGGAGAAATGCTGAGGAAGCCATTACTTTAAGACACATGCCATTTTTTAAGGTCATTCAGAGTGAACTTCTTATTTCTTGCTTATTTTCAGCCAATAAAGATAAGATATGAACAACTAATCAATATTTAGCAAAGAAAGGCAACATGTCTTTCTCCAGTCAATAACGGCAAGATGTGGACAGGACTTAGTCAATATCCAGCCAACAAAGACAAGGTATGTGCAGGCTGTTGTCAAAATTCAGCTATTAAAGGCAAGATACGAGCAGGAAGTAGTCAACATATAGCCAATGAAGGCAAGATATTAGAAGTTGGATGTCAATACATATAAGCATGGTTGGTTTGGTTTAGTTCATTTGGGTTGTTTCGTTCGGGATGCTCATTCGGATTAGTTCGTTTGGGTTGGTACGCTTGGTTTGGTTCGCTTGGTTTGGTTCATTTAGGGTCCTTCGTATAGGTTGGTAAGTTTCGGTTGGTTCGTTTGGGTTGGCTGGTTTGGATTGGTCAGGGTTAGTTGGTTGGGGCTGGTTTGGGCTGGTTGGTTTGGGTGGGTTGATTTGGGTTGGTTTAGGTTAGTTGGTTTGAGTTAGTTTGTTTGGGTTACTTGGTTTGGCCTGGTTTTGATTAGTTTGTGTTGGTTGATTTTTTGGGGTTAGTTGGTTACATTGCGTGTGTTGGGTGGGTTTGACGGTTTTGGTGGGTTTGACGGTTTTAGTGGGTTCCTTTGGGTTGGTTCGTTAGTGTTGACTCGTTTGGATATGCTCGCTTGCGTTAGTTTATTAAGATTGATTGGTTTGAGTTGGTTCGCTTGGGTTCCTTTGTTCGGGTTGATTCGTTTGGGTTGATTGGTTTCAGTTGATTCGTTTGGCTTGGTTGGTTCGAGTTGGTTCGTTTGGTTCGGTGTGTTTCTGTTCGATCGTTTGGATTGGTTCGTTTGGTTAGTTTGGGTTCGTTCGTTCGGGGTGGTTCCTTCAAGCTGATTCCTTCGGGTTCTTTCGTTAGCAAACAAACTTCTCATATCTTACCTTTATTGGCTCGATATCTACAACATTCTGCTCATATCTTGCCTTCATTGGCTGAATACTGGCAACAGCTGGCTCATATCTTGTCTTCGTTCGCTGGATATTGACTAAGAGTTTTTCGTTCCGTGCCTTTGTTGGCTGGATATTGACAACATTTTGCTTATCTTGGCTGGATATTGATTTCCTGCTCATATTTTGTCTTTACTGGCTTAATTTCAACAGAAAATGAGCAGCTCACCTTTAATGACCTTGAAAAATGACCTGTGACTTAAGGTCACTAAGGTAACTTTTGTAGGGAACATTTCTTTCTCTGATCTTCTGTTTTTAAGATACTAGCCTATTTTCGGACTTTATGCCCATTGACTTTTCAATCGAGACGACAATAACTACAATTTCACAAAGTAGAATCAAAATCGACTTGGAACGATTTCATGTACATTTTCTGCCTGGTTTTCAACTTTGAATCTTTAAAATTGAATAATTTTGAGGGTTTCGTATCCCAGGGCAGAAGCCTTTATAGTTTCGGTCTGGTGTCTGTCCATCGTACTTTTTTCCGAGGAGTGGGGAGGGGGGATTATGGAAAATAAGGGGACATAAAGTAGGATCAATGGAAATAAGGGGGAAGAGGGAAAATTAGGAAATGGTCAGAATCAAGGGTAATTAGGGTAGTCGGAAGGGGGAAGTGAGGGCTGCGGAAGATAAGCAGGGGAATTTAGGGGAGAGGAGAGGGGAAGTATGGTACGGGGAGGTTTAGAAGAGTTAATAACGTACGCGCTTGGTCTTTATACTTCTAAATTTGTGCAATTTTTTTGTTTTAAAATTTTGTCAAAAATGCGAATTTTTCTACATATCAAATTTATTTTATACTTATTTTAGTACCTCGGCCCGGGACTGCTTATTCAGATATTACAAAAAAGATACATATTTCATTTTTCATAATTACATCAAACCCCGGAGATAGTGCCGGTATTGATCTGACCTTGGACCTAACTCCCCGGAGTTAGGTCCACTCCGAACGTAAACAGTAAGGGTCGTACGAACCGTTTCCGGTAAATTTTACTGCGAGGTAAAAAATAGTTTGAAAATAGTTTTTCTAATACGGAGACAACGGTATACTAAATTTTTAACGGAAATGAAGAAGTAAGTTTGCTGTTGCACGTTAAACTAAATATGTTTCCTGCTTACGTACTTTAAACGTTTACGGGCCGTTGAGCATCTCGCTTAAAAGGAGAGCTTTCTCTTGAATAATCTGTCCAGATACTCTGCCGCTCGCTTAATTAAACCATTCGAAGACAGCAGCATCCGATAGCAAATTAATATTTTGCAACTACGTATGCATAAGCAAAACACCTCGCAAAACACTTCAAGTGGGAAGCACGCACTTCTGCGTAATCGCATAATCCATGCGACGTAGTTTCATAACCAGATATACGAAGCAGTTGTCTAACAGAAAATCACTTACTCTTATAAATATCAGATTAACTGTCCATGAAAAATACAGTTTTCACAATTCTCACGTCAATACTTGACAGTTTTCGTTTCGAAACGATCAAAGTCTCTCTCTCTTTCTCTCTCTCTGTCTATACAATACTTCTTCTTTGTTTTCTTTATCGAACCGTAGAACCTATTGGGTAGCCACGACAGCGCCACCAATACAGAAGAAATTTGAATTCACTTCTCTTTTTCATTAACATTGCTCCAATGACTTCGCGATACTTCTCCACGATATATATTCGCGTGTCAGATGGTGCTGTTGTCAAGATCAAAGACAGGCTCATTCGATCGCACGAAATAATCAGATAAGTCCAATCGGCTTCAGTAGGCTTTAGGCATCGAAGCCCCACTGCTGGTCGATGCCAGCTCGCCATCGTGCTTATTCGCTATGTGCGTGCTTCCGGCTTCGAGTGAACTGCCGCAACGTCATGACGCAGTTACACAGGTAGGCCGTTAGGGTACAGCGCCTTACCGCAGCACTCATGGTTTGACACGCCTGAGTGAACACCGCACATCGCCCACAGCTCCTCTCACCCATACCCGCTGCGCGGCTTCAATTCTTGGAAGAACTAACTCTGGGGGCACTATCTCCGGGGTTCGCTGTGCATCAATATTTTTTCTTTATTTTGCATTAACTTTTATTCTAAGCTTCGCCATAATTTTTCACAGAGGCATGAGTAAGGTTAAAACAATTAGTTGAGGCCAATAAAACGCATTTCCGAAATTTGGCAGCTACGCCCTCATGCCCCGGGACCCTTCATCTGCCCACTTCGTCAATCGCAGTTTAGGAGATATTTGCGTTTTTGTGAAGAAAGGTCAAAAGTTTAGATTTTAGGGGAACGTTGGGAAATCATACTTGAATCTATGCTCTATCTCCTAATATTATCACAGAACAAATTGGGGTACGAAACGTTGCAGGTAATCATTGAAGCAGGGCAATGGCCAGCTGATTACACAAAACTAAGGTACAAAGGTTTTTGTTGTGACACTTATGTCCCGGAAGAGACCGGAAGTGCATACATTTTCGGTTTAAACACAAAATTAATTACGTGCGCTTATGATACTCGTCAACGTTAGATGCGATTTTCACGAAAAGCGGGGTTTCGGAAGTCCAACTTCAAATAAATAAATCCTGCATAAAAGGTCGTGTTTCTATATTGAAAAAGTCGTTAAAAGTTACATGAGACGAGATTTCTACGTTTTCATCCGAATGGTCACTTTATCCTTCTTCACTTTCCAGCTAGTGATTTTTTAATCAAGCCAGGACAACACTTTACTCAAGTCTGGATTTTAAAAGGAAATTTTCGACCGAAGTAAGTAGGATGGTGAAGTGATGGTTGTAAAGCGGATCAGAGCGAAACAAGAAAAGCATCAGGAAATAAGAAAAGCAGAGCAAAGTTTTTCTTCTTTCGTAGCCTGAGGACAAAGAGGTACGTCGTCACAGAGATCAACACTTGATACGTGAGTGGTCTACAGTCGTTTATGGTGACGTATCTTCATAAAAGTTGTTTTTTCATCAATGCTGCCTTTCATTCTCTTTCTGAATGCTGAAGCTAAAAGACTTTTCTTTTACAACTTAAAATGCTTTTCCTGTTTAAATTTTCCATTACGCGTCACGAAGAATTAAAAGAAAGTTGCATCATTCCCCTTTTTATATAACTGAAAAATAAACTAAAAACCACTTTCTCGTAATTATGGATAAGTGCAGTAGCAGACGCTGAAGGGTGACTCGTGAGACGGATTAAACAACGAAAAGAAAGCAACGAGTTTCATATTTACACAACCAGAGCTAAGAGGATGAATGAAAATATTCTAACGTACTGACAGGGCCAGAAAAGAATTATAATTGGATCCTTTGATAAAATTTAGTCAGTGATCAGGAGTTTTTTCATTTTTTATTTTATTTATGGGAGAAATGATTTTAAATTAAAAGAGAACTTTTTATTGCATTACGAAAAAGTAACAAATTATCGTTTTCGTTACCGATTCAAAATGTAACTTTTGCTCTGTTACTTTTGCAAACAAAATTTACTTTTTGAGTTAAAAAAAAAGAAGTATTTTCAACAAAAAATGGAATAATGAAATAGTCACTTAAAAAAATTAATTTTTATCCAAAAAGAAAAACAAGTTGTCAACAAAATAGTTCAATGTTTTACGAGAGATATGAATTTTTAACTAAAATGATAAATCACCAAACAAAAAAATAAACAATTGACCGACACTTTCGACTTCCAACCCAGTGTTAAGTTTTTCACCCAAAAAGATCAATTTTTAACCAATAAGATAAATTTTCTACAGAAGAAGACGAATTTTCAACAAAGTACATGGATTTTCAACTAAAAAAAGAGCAATTTTTAACCAAATAGTTAAATTTTCGAATAAAAAATTTTCCAAAAATGGAATAGGTAAGCTGTTAGTGAAAAAAGTATGTTTTGCCTAAAAAAAAACAACAAAAATTTCACAAAATATTTAGTTTCACAGTAAGAGATGAACATTCAACTTAAATTATGAATCTTCAAACGAAAAAAATGAATTTTAAACAAAGTAGTTTAAATTTCAAACAAAAAAAGATACATTTTAAATGTAAAATATAATAGTTGATATTTCAACCAGAAAACATTTTTATCTTAACCAAAAGATAGTTAAATTCAACCAAAAA
This sequence comes from Andricus coriarius, assembly GCA_932066315.1. NCBI lineage: Eukaryota > Metazoa > Arthropoda > Insecta > Hymenoptera > Cynipidae > Andricus > Andricus coriarius. Next base: position 5,343 of record CAKNWT010233502.1, read on the forward strand.
GACAGATTTTTAACTAAATAGTACTATGTTCAATCAAAACAGATTATTTTCAATCAAACAGTTGCATTCTGAACCAAAAAAGATTCAATATCTAAAAAAGAAATGAAATTCTAAACATAAATTCCAATTTCCAACAAATGAGTTGAATTTTCAATCATGAAAGATTCGTCAGTCAAGAGAGAAACAAAATTTCAAACAAATTCTTAATTTTCAAGCCAAAAAGGCGAATTTTCTACAGAAAAGTTGAATCTTCAATACGCAATATGAATTTTCAACATAAAAGGTGAGTTTTAAACAAATAGTAGAATTGTCTGTTAAAATAGTTGAAAACCGAATATAATAATTTTCTATTCAAATTGTTAAATTTTGAACAAAATAATTCAATTTTAAACCAAAGAATATAATTTTTAACCAAAGCAGATGAATTTTCAACTAAAAGTGTTCGGATTTTCAAAGAAAGAGATGATTTTTCAACTAAAATGATAAAACTGTTACTGGAATAGTTAAATTTTCAGTTAAAAAAATGAATTTAAATAAAGGAAAAAAAAGGTGGATTATTATGCCAATTTCCAAACTTTCGAAAACGAGCCGCTACAATTTGAATAGTGAATATTAAAAAATTGATTGCAAAAACAATAAAATTTCTTAATTGTCTTAAAAAAAGAAATGCGAACTACATTTCGAATGTCACTAAATATGTAACGGTTTTTTAGATACCATTACAGGAAAAATGTAATTAGTTACAAATTCGTTACTTACTCATAAAATTAACTCTGTTGCCGCTATCGTTACGAAAAAAGTAACTAGTTAAAAGAAATTAGTTACTTTTGAGTCCGAATCATGCCAAACCCCGGCAAGTTACATTGTGGCAAGTCAAATTTGTGGCAAGTCACATTTGCGGCAAGTAACATTGCGGCAAGTCACATTTGTGGCAAGTAATATTTGCGGCAAGTAAAATTGCGGAAAGTCACATTTGTGGAAAGTAACATTGTTGCAAGTCACATTTGTGGCAAGTGACATTGCGGCAAGTCATATTTGTAGCAAGTCACATTTGTGGCAAGTAACTTTGGCGAGGATTCACATTGGAGGCAAGTCGCATTGCGGAATTTATCATTCGAAAAAAATGTGGAGTCCACGAAAAATTGGAAAAAGTAGTGGGGCGACTTAAATTATTTTTGTGATCGATCACAGCGGTGTCTCCCCACCCCACACGGACGTTGGAAAGGGGTAGGGTGTGAACTACATCGTTTTTGTGAATAATCTCAGCGGTGTATTCCTGCACTTTTATGTGCTTAGTTATGGGATAGGTTATGTTTGTAATTTTGAAGACAGCCATCAGGCTTTCAAAGAACTGTAAAATTTTTTTTTTAATGACGTTTCTCTATTTTATGACACATCCACATCAGGGTAATCTTTCACTTTTACCCATAAGTACAGTCGTATAGGTAAAAGCATAAAATTACCCACAACAAAATGTAAAATTAGTTTTCTCTGTGTAGTGGTAGGAAGATATTATCGAGAGAATTCAAAACCATTAGAATAGCTAACAGAGGTAGGAAACATTTATGAGACATTACCAGGTGCATGGAATTCCTTCCATTACCACCTTTATAGAAACTGTGGTCGGAAAACACGAGCCAAAGGGGAAGATAATGAAGATAAAAGATAATGGTGATATCGGGAATATAACAGAATATAAAATAACATGGAGAGGGATGAAAAATATCGACCCCGGAAGGCGCAGATGGGCAAGTAAGAAGCAGTGTATCTCTTCGGGGACAAAAATTACATGCGAATTCCATTACCAACCGATAGGTTACGATCGTGATTTTATTACGAGAACAGTCGCGTTAGTGTCTTTCCCAACAGCCGTCATTTCCTTTTTCTCTTTCTTTTATGGCAACGTGAAACCTTCCTTTATCAAAGCACCCGGTAAAATAACGATTTATTGTCACGAACCTGCAGTGTTTTATTGTCTGGCTTTGCACTTTTTCTGCAAATGACACCAGTTTTCGAGAAAATGACCCATCTGACGCACTCTCTACTTTCATGCGACATTTTACGACAGTATGTGACATCAAAAAGAATCAAATTTTTTCATTACAGTTTTCTTTGAAAAAAAGAGATTTTGCATTTCTCTACTTTTGCAATTTGTATTTAGGAAATTTACCAGGGTGGAAATTTATGGGACGAATTCAAATTCCAGATCATTAACAGGTATTTCCAGATCATTGACAAGTTTTTTCCAAGTCCAATTAGGTTCATTTTCTAGGTAAACTTAATATAACTTATTAACGGTTTCTATACTATTTTAGTTTCTAATTTCCATAGAAATAAACTAAGCGATTTCTATACACTAGATCTTGGAAAACACTAGAACTTGGAAATAGTTACCTCGGATTTACTATATTCCGAGAATCGATGCCGCGGCGGTTTCGCGATGAAAGAGCCGTGGGGCCGAGAGGGGATGATGTGTTTAGTCAAGCGTGACAAACAGCAGGGAGGGCCGCACTCTCAGCGCGTTAGTTGCATCAGGTTGCGTCATGCCTCGAAATACAACAGAAGTCGTTCATGCAGCCCTGCTTGTTTACGTTTGGATGCCCTGGAAATAATGTCTAGGCCAATGCTAGCCATGCCCGAAGCCGTAATTAAATCCAGGTTTCAGTGTACTACCTGTCTTGTCAGAACTTAACGCAATAAACGCAATAAATAGTCATAGGTCAATCACATATATTTACAATATTACAAAAATCAAATGATAATCGACTTTTAAATCATTGCAGACTCAAACTATTAAGTTATTGTTATAATTTTAAAATGATAAACAAATGTGAAATTAAATCGAATGTTTTAAGAATCGATAACTAAGGTAGGTGTCACGTCTACTATCAGAAGAAACTTCAACCACATTAGTTGAAGATTTATTTAACTATCGGTATTACATGAATTTTCAACCAAAAGTAATGAAATTTTAAACCATATTTGAATTTTGAACTACAGTAAATGAAAAGTGGTTGAATTTTCAAGAAATGTTTAAAACTGTTTTCTGACTTTTGAAGAGTTTCTCATGGATTCTTTATTAAATTCATTATGTCCCATTCAATAAATAATCAAAATGACAAAATTTTCGATTACTATAAGTAAGGAAGAAGTCACTTTTTTAATTTTCCATTTGTTAGAGATTAAATGATAAATATCTTTAAAACAAGTTCTAACTGAAAAAATCCAGGTTTTAAAATTAAATTCCAGGTCATTTTCAGGTTGTTTGAAGGCTTTTCGCGATTTAAGCAATTTTACGTCATTTCTAGGTTTCTTAGTCAAATCGCCACACCCATTTACCTAATAAGGCATTATTTCTGAAGTTACCCCACCTAAAAATCAAAGTTCTCCGATCAGACTGAAACTTTGGAAAAATGTAGTCCTACTGGATGGAAATTTATGGGGAAAAATGTTTGCCTATCGAAAAAATATTTACCGAGAGGAAGAAATTTTGTTTTCTACAGTTTCGATTAGATTTTTCACGTCCTTTTCATTGATAATAAACATATTTTGATAAAATTAGTATTTAACCTTTAAAAATGAAGATCGAAAATCAAGTTCACCTTTTTTTTTAATTTGGCCCATCTTTTTTATTTCTTTTTAGGGTTAGAAGAAAGCTGAGCTTTCTTCCTTTAAGGATCTTAAGACTAAAAAGTTGGACATTTGTTTATTTATGAAAATAAGCGTTCAGATTGTCGGACTTAAGCTTTTACCTTAGAATTCAATTGCCTTATTTTATTTAAATATTATAGCATTAAATATTTGTTTACATACTAAGCGTTTATGAAAATAATCATTAAGTACTCTAGTGCGCCCCAAAACGTCGCGCCAGTGCTCGTTCACCAGAGTACTTATAATGTTTGTTTTCATTAACAAATAATTTTCGGCAAACTTTCTCATGAGAAAGTTTTTAGATGAAAAAACCTTAGCTTTATTTTAAGCCTAAATAAAATCATAAAAATGGCAAAAATTTGAATAAAGTAACTGTTATATTTGACCGTTGTTTTTGAAGATTAAATATTTCCTTTTTCAAAAAATGCTTATGTTGAATGAAAAGGATGTAAAAAATTCTATCAAAACTGTCTTGGACCAAAATTTTTTTTCTATATTGAAACAATGTTAAATGATTGAAACATATCATAAGGAAAAACTAATTAACGCTCATCCTCATAAATAAACTAATGTCGGCACACTTTTCAATCTTAAGATTCCTGAAGGAAAAAAGACCAGCTTTCTTTTACGCCTACAAGGAAACAAAAAAATGGTTGAAAGTCGAAAAAGTGATCTTCATTTTTGACCTTTATTTTTGAAGGCCAAATATTTATTTTTAGTAATGCTTCTGATCAATGAAAAGGGTTCGAGAAATTCCATTGAAACTGTACAACACAAAATTTTGTTTTATCGTTATTAAAAGAGTTACAAGTGGCCGAATTCGATGGTCGACCCAAAAAACACAAAAATATCACCCCCTCTTTCTCAGTAAATATTTGTCTCAGTGGCAAACGTTTTTTTCCATAAATTGCTATCCAGCAGTAACGAGTCCACTTTTGTACCATAGAACTGAAGATGGTCTACGGTGGCTAATTTAAAAAAAAATGAATTCACATACCGATATTTTTTGCACAACAAAATGTATTGGCAACTAAATTCTAAAATATCCATAAATGTTCAATAACATTGGAAGGTTAAAAAAAATTGCAGAATATTTGTACTTCTTAAAGTATTTGCAATTTTCAAAATTTTCAAAAATTGATATTTCTGTTTCTTGTAAAAATTCTCTAATTCTTAATAAACTGGGTTTTTATTATAAGTTTTTGATTTCAGTCCATATGATCTCATGAGTTTCGTAAAAAATATATTCTTTAACATTTTTGGGATTCCAGTCCGGAAATGTCCAACGTTCTTTCACAAGATTTATTTCTAATTAGAGATTAGACAATATAAAAGTAGGATATTTTATTTAAAAATGTGATAAAATATTTGCTAAGAATTCTAAAAAATTATTAATTGAAATAACGATTTTTATTAAAAATTGGAGCAAGGGTAAAGTTTCATCCAGGGATACCTACTCAAGGACTACAAGCTCGAGTTAATGAATGAAAGAATCTGAAATAATTTTTTTTTTAAATGATCGTAAGAATCTTCAGAAGCACTAAGAATATTCTGATAAATTTAACATTCTTAAATTTTAATTAATAGTTATGAATTTTTTACTTTATCATCTAAAATTCTATAGTAATATATTAAATTCTATAGGAGTTTCTCATCAATATTAGAAACTTTCAATCTTTCATATATACTGACATATAAACTCTGTTATCCTTTGAAATTTTCTATAGAATAGGTATCTCCAAGTTTTATATAACTTTTTCCAATATTTCTGAAGTTTATTAATGATTTCCGATTATAAAATATAAAAATACATGGATAGACAGATTTCGGATAATAGGGTTCAGCTTATTAAAAAATCAAAATTATTTTTCCCTATGCTTCTAGCCCCCAAAAATGAAATTAAGTGATGATATAATAGTTTGATTTTATAAATAACGTACTAGATATAGTTTAGATTAGCTGAATAAAAGGTTTGATACTTCGAGTCAAGTTTTTTTAATACATCTTTTTCATCAGAATGAATATTGAATATCAGAAAACCACAGCATCTTTTTATTTTCATGCCGGAAAATTATAAATAGTTTTGTGATATGCTAAATTTTGTAAAATTGATGGACATCTGTCCTCAGTATAAAAATAATAAAAATTTCAAGATTCGAGGTAGCGAATCACCGCCAAGTACAAAAAAAGTTACGCTCAGACAAAAAGTTTTCTTGAACAAAAATATACATGAAAAATATACATGGATATACATGTAGTTTGATTGAGTCAAACCAATTTTGGTTTATACAACAAAATATTTGAATAATTTAACATTTTTTTGTTGAATCAACTCATTCTAAACATTCTTTTTTACATTCTCATCCTACTTTTATGTGAAAAATGACTTTCGCGGATTCAATCAAATGTCGACGTTTTGAGGCCCCCTGAGTCAGAAAAAATTATTTTTACGAAGGTGTCTGTCTGTCTGTCCGTCTGTCTGTCTGTCTGTAGTCTGTAGTATCGTGAAGGCACGATAACTTTGGAAAGATTGATCAGAATCGATTGTACTTCGGCACAATTTTTGGAGGCCTAAACAGAAAGAAAGAGTTCGTTGACCAACTATTTTGGATAAAAATTCGAAGAGTGAGCACATTTTGAAAATTTTTGAGAACACCTTTTTTCAAGACTCAAAAATTCTATGTACGGTTGTTAGTAGTACTTACAAAGGAAATCAACTTAATCTAATGACAATTTTCAATAAAACGAAAATTATCAGAGTTATAGCATTTTCAAAATCCAAAAAAACAAAAGAAAATCAACATATTAAGCCGAACAACGCACGATATGAAAAAATGTCAAGAGTAGAAAAACGTTTCTTTGTGAAAGCCCTACAAATTTTAATTGCACATGAAAAAATGAAAAATTCCATTTTGCGGTCAAACTATGCAAGATATGAAAAAATATAAATGGACAGAAGTTGCTCATCTAAGAAACAGCTACAAATTTTTCTTTCACAATTTTTTTAAAGGACGCTTAGTTTTTGTTTTAATCGTAAGAAATAACATCGAAAATTAAAAAAAATTAATGCTTTGGAAAACGACACAAGGAAAGAAAAAAAGGCAAACTTGTTCACTCAAAGAGGATGTACAAATTTGTTATTTATCATTTTTGGAAAGGGCGAGTAGTTTTTTTTCAATCGTAAAGAATAAGAATAAACAAAATTTAATTTGAGGAGAAACGACACAAGAGACGAAAAAAAAAAATTAACACCAAAGTTGTTAAGCCAAAAGAGATCTACAAATTTGTCATGAACTTTTGTTATAAAAATTCATCAAAAATTAAAAATTTACTTTTTGGAAAAACGACACAAGCTACAATAACTATTTATTTAACAAAATTTGTCGCCTAAATCATATCTATAAATTTGCTTAGAACCATTTTACATTAGTATGTGTATTTTCAGTTGAAATCATAAAAGAAATAACGCTGAAAGTAACTAAATTAAATTGATGGAGAATACGATGCACACTTTTTTATAATTATAAAAAAAAGACAATGAAAATACGTATGTTTCAATACCAATGCATATTATGAATTGTGATAATATAAATTTACTGAAATGATAGATTTTTCAGGGTAGCTGAGAATAAAAATTAGTGCAAAATAAGGAGCAAATATTTGAGTAATCATGAAAAATAAAATTTATACATTATTTTGTAAAATCTGAATAAGCAGACAAGCTTGAGATACATAAATAATTATGATATATATTTGATATAATAATGTTGAACATAATGTGGAAAAGTTCAGATTGCGGACAAAATCGAGTGCGAAGCACGAGATACGTGATGAGAATGTGCTCGTTAAAGCCACAGGAGTTTTAACAAAAGAGAATTCACAATCACCAAATTACAGTTGTCGAAGATTTGACCTTTAATTTTAAAAGATCTGGGCGCCAATGTGGGGGAAATACAAAGACCGAGCGCGAAGCGCGAGAACAAACAGTCGCCCGCCCTAGGCGCGCTCAAACTTGCGAGCCGCGCGCGTAGCGCGCGATGAGAATGTACCCGCGCAACGTGCAGATTTTTTTCTATTTGACAATACTGCCGTCCTGATGAAGAAATTATACAACTGCATTTTTGTCAAAAATGATTTTTTTATATTGTTCGATTCATTATGAAAAGATGAATTTAACCATCTTAATTATTATTAAAAATTATGATTAAATCTCTAGATAATTAGGTCCTTATTACAATATCTATAGCTATTTTCAAGAATTCATGATGAAGAAACAATACATCTGCACAAACGTGTAGCATATCTACACGAATTCGTAACGTTGAACTGCCGATCCTTGTAAACAACTATATCTACATTTTGTAAGCAAAATCAATTAAAATGTATCACTCACATAATAACTATTACCTACAATAAATAATAACACAAGTATAACTAATATATTATTTACCTTTTAGAGACCACTGTAAAAACCCTTTGGTAATTGTAGAAAAATTGTTTTTTTTTACAAGGCAGTGTCTATATGTGTACTAGAAAAGTTCGGATATTCGTACAGAAATTTCGGTATATGTAGCCACGGTCACGTGCAGGCGATCCTAATTTTTAGTTGCTAGATATGTCCGGCGAGCTTGTGAGTTCTCTGAGAATTTTTTCAGAATAATTCGTAATATTTTTGAAATTAATGATAAAAAAAAAGTAATAAATCATTTTTGAATTTTCATATCAAGTTCATCAATTCTTTCTCAAAGTTCGCAGATTATTGATAAAAATCCATCAATATCCGATACATTTTTATCGTATGCGAGACCTAGCTACTAGTTCGTGACATTTTTATAGGCAAATATTTTCCGTGTAGGACGGCAGTATCCTCGCACAGTAAAGGAAAGGGGCTAAAATAAGATAAGAAAATAAATCTAAATTCTCCAAGATATGTTTTAAGTGGCATATGTGCCAAAATCACGTATCTGTCCCGACTCGTTTCTCTTTTCGTTCTCACGAGATTAGGCGTCGTTCAGACCGATGCGATGGTCCACGAAGCTGCGCAGCACCGATCGTTGTTGGAGTTTTATGGGTGCAACGAAATAGGTTCATGCGGGTCGGGGGTTGAAACGAGGGACAGGAAGTGACACAATGGAGTACACGATGCGACCAAGGCATACGTATTTCCGTGTCATACATATCGAGTAATGTTTTCAAGTGACAACAACTATTCGCAGTGCGGATAGAGAGGATTACATTTTTTTCGTCACTGAAACGTGAATCATGTAACACATTCATTTTTGTGAAAATGTTAAACGGTTGCGCCGCCACCACCGCTGATTCGAATTCCAAGACACTAAGTTGATAATGTCCAAATTGAATAGAATTGATCTAGGAACATAGTTAAAGATTTGAAGAATTCAATTTGGAAATCCGAACTGAGATAAATTCAAAATGAATTAAGGAATCCGGATAGATTACAGTTGATAATGTCCAAATTGAATCGAATTGACGCACGAACTTAATGTGTGATCTGGAAAGATTGTTTCGGACATCCGAACTCAAAAAAGTTCCAAATAAAATCATGAATCCGAATATAATGTCCAAATTGAACAGATTTGACTCAATTTGATGTAGGGACTCATAAGGGAAGTACCCGAGTTTTACCTCACCAATTTTCTTTATTCTGTAAAATGTTGTAGTGCATAGCAAAATAGAAGACACGTATTTTTTGTTACGTGCTAATTCGTCGATTTAAGTGATGAAAACCACCCTTAAAGTTTACCCCCAAAAAAAGGTGGTCTTCAATATTTCAAAAACGAATCGGAATTTTTTAACCAAAAGGGTGCTGTTTATTCCTTAAATGTATGAATTCAAACACGGTTGGTGAAATGTTAAAAAAAATTGCAGTACATTCATCAGAAAACTCATTATACATTTTTAAAGAAAAGACATGCCTCGATGAGCGTGTTTTTTAAAGAAATAAGTTAATGTTTTTTATATTGAAAAATTCCGATTTATTCTTGAGAAATTGAAGAAAAACTGTTTTCGGGAGATAAGTTCAAGGTATGATATGAAATTTCGCAACTTTTTTCAATGAATAATATGTCGTTATATTGAAATAAAAACGGAAATTTTAGGGGTGAGACCTGTGAAAATAGGGCAAAATATATGTCGGTATAAGCGTTCCAAGAATAAAATTTTAAACGTATGTTGTGATTAATTTCCAAAAGCATTAAATTAACTGTAGGGGCGAATCACCCCTTGAATGCATTTTTTTCAAAACCGCCTACACATGTCAACTTTCTTTTTTATTTTCTTAATGACAGTACAATACACAGTGAAATTCATCTGATTGGAAAATTTTGGTATGAAATAAAATGTAAAAAAATTCACATTCACCCTAGTAAAAAATAAGGGTTGCAACCCCTCGGTATGAAAAATATATTGCAATGAGCGTTTCATTAAAAGAAATAATCTCGCGTGTATTTGGTTAAAAGATTCCTATTCGTTTTTGAGATGATAACGAAAAACTGTTTTTAAGGGTAAACTTTGAGGGTGATTTTTACCCCTTAATCAAAGAATTAGTACATAAAAAAAGTCTCTTCTATTTTCCATGTACTAAAACATATTACAAAATGAAGAAAATCAGTGAGATACACTTCGGGAAGCAATACATTAACTGTTGGGGTAAATCATCCGTTGCAATGAATTTTATTCAAAAACCCCGAAACATGTCAGCTTTAATTTTTAATTATTTAAATACTAGTACAATTTACAATGAAATTCAGCTGATTTGAAAGTTTCTACATAAAATAAATGTCAAAAAATCACATTCACCCTAGCAAAAAATAAGGGTTGCAACCCCCCGGGTATAAAAATATTTCACAAGGAGCGTCTTTTTGTTCGAATTGAACCGGCCCGAAGTAACGTAGGAAGTTAGTTCGCGACTTAAAAAGTTCAGTTTGGAAATCCGAAAGGAGATCAATTCAAAATGAACTTGGAAATCCAAAAAGATTACAGTACTAAAAAACCCGAACTAAAACTAGTTCAAAATAAACTCGGAAATCCAAATAGATTATATTTAAATGCTGTCCAAATTTAATAAAATATATTTTCTATTTGAAAAATTTCTTCAATTCGGCAACCGAATTGGAACTTACAGAACTGATCTGATACTGATAGAATATCAACTTGGATCAAATTGGTTTTTAATATAGGGTATTTGTAAAGAAAAATATAACTTATTTTATTAAAAAGAGTGGTTTTTTATATGAATCTGTTTAATTTAAATAAATATCTCATATCGAAAATTAGTATTTTTTTCCTACTTATTAATTGGATATTTTCCTAGATATGTATGGCAACAAAATTTACTGAACGCTAACATCACGCCGCTCTAAATTCCTAGAGCATTTTAGGTACTTAAAAAAATACTCAAATTTAAGTATAGAATTAGTCTTTATTTTGTTTTATTATTTATTAAGAGTTTGAAATTAAAATACAATAAACTAGTATAATTTAAAAGATATGTTAATTAGCGATTTGCAATCGTCGGACAATCAATAAAGTTGATTGAATTTAGAGAAAATGAAACCTGCATGAAAGATTTTCCTAAACTCCCGCGTTTAGTTGGTTACCCAGGTTTTTTTGCACAAACCCTAATATTCCTATTTATCTACGATATACATATAAAATAAAAATAAATCAATCAGTAAACTCATTTAAGAATTATATTACTTTGATCAATTTCTTTCAGAGAAAAATGAAATGCAAGATTAAAGTCTTTAATCAAAATTATGAACTTAAAACCTAATCCTTGGTCAACAAAAATAAATTATTTTCCGCGTTTTCCGGTCTATTAGCCATTTCCTGAGGGACGCAGGGATGATTTTTGCAATTTTGGACCACGTGTCCCCTATTGCAAGGATTCGCAAGATTTTTGTGACCCTCCTCCCTCCCTTCTCAAATGAGATTTTATATTTTTTACTCATTATATGAACAATAAATCAACTATCATCACTGCAAACGAGATTTCAAAAGACCACAAATATTTACAGTGATTTCAGAGGATTTCAACCGATTTTAAGGGATTTCGAGGAATTTCAAAAGATTCCAAGCCATTAAAAAAGTTCCAGAGTATTTCAAACGACTCAAAAGTATTACGAGAGGTTCCACTGATTTCAAATTATTTTAAAAGATTTAAAGACTGTGCACAAAATACATAGTACAATTTCAGAGAGAATCTCAATTTTTCAAGAGATTTTACAAGATTTTAAGGGATATCAAAGAGCTTAATCAGATTTCAAGGGATTTTAAGAGATTTCGAGATATTTAAAAAAAAGTAACGAGATTTCAAAAGTTTTTAAAAGGATTTTAAAAAATACCGAAGTATTGTACCGAATCTTGAAGGATTTCATGGAATTTTAATACGGTTTCGATGACTCGCCTCGCCTTCGAGTTTGTGCTCTGCCTTCACACTCGCAGTGAGCAAACTCCTTATTTGACCTTACGTACAGAAATATACTATTTAACACTTGTTAAGGGACACTTTAGACTGCATAACAGTATAAACATTAATTTCAGCAGCTAAAACAGGTTTTAATCAGTATAATTAACAAAAATTAGAAAGAGTAAACTTACGTAAGAAGTTTTTGGGATTCCCCTCCCCAAATAAGGATTCTTTATTCTTAAGATATTTCCGGACTCCCTTCCCCCTTTAAAAGTCCTTAGGGGCCATTCATTAATAACGTTAGGGCGATTTTGACCATTTTTGACTCCCCCTCGCCCACGTGAGGATACATAAGATTTCTTGACCCCCCCCCCCCCTTTCTTACGTAATATTTAACTTAGAATTTTTATAAATAGCGTTGAATAGTTACATATCATTAGTTAGATTAGAAAGGATGTCGGAAAACGATGTAATTTGTCTGAATGATATAATTAATAAAAATATAATGTTAGAGATGGTAAAAATGACATACTTCAGGTCAAAAAGAATTCATTTGCTGAATCCTTTATTCCAATTCATCGACGTTTCGAAAACGAATAGTTTTCCTCATCAGGATAATTAAAGATTCTTTATCTAACTAAAATAATATAAATATAGTTAGGAATTTAATTTTTAAGCCAACAATGTCTATTTATTATCATGGAAAGTTATCTTTTGAAATGAAAAGGATTTTAAATGATTTTAATATCAACAAATTTTAGAATTTATTCAAAACTTGATAAATTTATAAAATTAGGCAAAGACTTATTAGATAATTTGCAACTTACTGATGTAGTATATAAAATTCAATGTTTGAATTGTGACAAATGTTATATTGGTCAAACTGGTAGATTACTTTTTACTAAAATTAAAAAACATCATGATAATTTTAGACGAAATCCAAAAACCCATAAAGTCATAGCTAAACACTAGGTTGAAACTGGACATTTAATTGACTGGGGAAATGTTACAGTTTTACATCATGAACCTAATGAATTTAAAAGATTAATAGCAGGAATGTCCCTTATTAAGAAAAATTGTAATAATTGCTTAAATATAATTTCAGACCTCAAAAATTATAGTCCAATATTTAATATAATCTTGGATTCTTTAATATAAAAAAATTTGAATTTTGTAATTAATTAAATAAAAAGAATATAAAATTAATATTTCAAATTTGAAATTTTTAACAATTTTAACTATGTTTTTTTTGTATTCTTATCTAACTT
>CAKNWT010233530.1:0-17457 GCA_932066315.1 Andricus coriarius
TCACTTTTTCCACAGTAAAAACAATATCTACTCATTTTCGACAATTTCATTAACATACCATTATAAATAAAAATCTCATCATCCTCATGATAACATTAGTGACATAACCTATCTCGCATATCCCGAACTGTCCCGAGTGCAAAGTTTTATTGTACCTTTCAAGAGAAAAAAAATAAATATTCTAAACCACGTGTTTACAAAATATTAATTCCACCAATTTTAAATCCCATCGACTTTCCTTTTTTTGTACTGTTCGATTATTTTTATATATTTAATAACTTTTTATTAACTTTTATTTAGTTTTCAGTTTTAATCTATTCACTCACTGACAATAAACTAAATTTTACATGATTTTTATTAATATTTTTTAGTTCTATTTCATACTACATTTGAATCTCGCGCATATCCCGATCTCTCCCGAATGGTCCCGAACCAAAACATCCACGGCTCCGAAACCTTCAAGTAGGCACAGATCGTTCCATTGAATGCTGCATCCAGTGTATTATATATATCAGTGACCTTAACCATACATCGTTATATTTTAGTTATACATATATGAGCTACACATCCACAATACTCCGTTCAGATAACATGAAGTAGGTAATCGTCTCATTCACCATGCTTTTACTATGCTATCTGCGAGATCACGCCCAGATGATCTCCCAGATATTTTCCTGGCTCAATCCCATACAAAATTTTTTTTACCCGGAAAAGTGTTGTTTTTCATATATAACTTTGAATTTGTTGAACAGAGACAAATACAGAACATTGAATTCCCTTAAACGCCGAGAAAAATTCAAAAAATGAATTCGGCTTTCGAAAATTATTTTTTTTTCCATTTAAAAATAAAATGTTTAATATTACCGGATCTGGACATTTTTCGACTGGCACTTCTGTTTTTGATTTACTAACTTAAGCTTTCACAGCCTGTCTATAGCTCTTTCATTCTTTTTTGCTTGCGTTCTGATAAAGTTAATTTCCTTTTTTAACCTCGCTTCAAAAGTTATAATTGTAAGTTAGATTTAAAAACGTACATTTTGGAATTTGGGGTGAATGCGAAGTAAGTAAATACGACAATATTGTAATTTCTTTACAAATTCAATGTACACATTTTTGTTGGCAGTTTGGTGATTGCAGCAGTACAGCATTCTTTCTGCCGAGGCTTCAAATATTCAGTATCAAGTCTGTTTAACATGAATAAATACAAATGATGCTCCTAGCAATTTTAGAGATTCAATTTAATTATAATTAGAAAAATTGAATATAAATTGCAGATATAAAATTGTAGATATAAAATTGTAGATATAAAATTGAAGATATAAAATAGTCTAAGAGCTGGTGACGTTTTTCGCCAAGTGGAGAGTATAAGACCTAGTTAGTGGCGAACATATTTGGAAAGAGAACCTTTTTTTGAACGCTATAAATACCAGGTGCCAGATCTACAGCATCGAAATAACACAATGTCAGACTCGATAATTATTAATAAAGAAACATACATTTTCAAACTATGGTACAAGGTCTCGCTTTTTTATGACATAAAGAATAATATTCACAGGTAACGTGCGTAACACGAAAAACCGAAATTCGGGGGATAACACCTTGAAAATTATGTTCTAATAGCATATGGAAAGTGTCAGCCCAAGCGAGAAGTTGAAGAACAAGGAAACAGCAGCGTCATGGGAAGAGGCTTTCGAAACTCACATATTTCATTTATTATCTTCAAAGAAAGATTTTAAAAAAATATTGGAATTGTCTCTGGGCCTAGCGACAATGTTTGTTCCATCCGCACCGAACTTTGTTGAACCTAGACATAGCCTATGAATATAATACTCTTATGGGTGCCCCTGCTTGAATCTTAAAAATTTAACAATATACATTGTAAATTAATCAATCACCATTGAAAGCTCTCCAAGTGCAAACATGTTTGAAAACATGAATTTTAAAAATTAATAAAAATAATTAATTGTGTCATAACATTAACCAGAAGTTCAATTTTGAATTTCTCATTTTATTCTATTTGATTAGAAATTTAAGAGTTAAATTTTTTAAAATTGAATGTGGAATACTTAAAAAATGTAATAATTTATTGTTGAAAATGAAGAAGTTTAAGATTTTAAAATATTTATCAAAGGAATATGTTCGTTCGGTTTCAAAACTGAAAATTTCCAAACTTGAACGATTTCTAACTAAAAGCGTGCATCGGAAAGAGATTCACGTATAAAAACCAACTTAATTTCAAATATAAATATTCTTAATAAACAAATATTGAATATTAAATCATTCAAAACCCACTTTTTAACTATGAAGTATTTATGGGTAGCCAAAAAGTTGACCACTTTAAGTCTCACATCAGTCATTTTCGACTTTTCCTATGAATAATAATTTTATTCTTAAAATATCTCAGTAAAGTACTTATATCAAAGTAAATTGGAGTTTCAAAATTTGCAAAGCCCTCGCTAAGAAATTATAAATAAAAAAGTAAGCCAAATGTCTTGTCACGGACCTGTCCCAAACTACAATTCTAAAATGAACAATTGTTAAATTATATTAACGTTAAATGATATTAATTAACATAATAATAACATAAACCATTTTTTCAATAATGAGGATTCACAGATATCACTTACATTGAGTAGCAAAATATAAGAACCGAGATTCGAGTTCAATCGTTTAGAGTAAAAAGATTGAAGTCTGTTCCAAAAGTTTTTTGTCTTGTTACGCTGCATTGCTATTTACGGACAAAGTTAAAAAATAATTTTTCGAAATATTCCTAATATGGGCTACAATTGTTAATTTTATACTTAGGAAGATTTTAGTATAGCAAAAAATCGGTTCATGAACGTCGATTCCAAATAACAGTTAATAATGCTCACTATGTTTACGTAATATTTTTTATATAATATCCGTTAACGGTCTATATAAATTTATCATATTATAAAATGAGAGGATATTTTGCAACGCTAAAATCAAAATCATATAAACCGTGAAATGTAGTAAACCGTTCTATCATTTTTCCCATATTGTAAAATATTTCTATCTGTTCTGCAAACATTTTTAAAGATTTTTGAAATTTTCTTGTTTTATGCAAAAAGATATAAAAAACCACAAAAACAAAAAGCTCGCATGAGAAAATGTGTCGATGTAAAGGAAGCTAAAGTGATATGTCAGGACAGAAGAATGTGGCGACAAATAGTTTATAAAATATGCATGATAAAGAGTTTTAGTGAAGTCAGAGATGCCCGAAACGAAAGACCTTGGATACTAATGAGCCCGAGTGGAGAGCTTTACATAATGACCTTCTGAAACTCTTCGCTTGAGGTGCTTGCTAGAGAGATTGATCAGCTACCTGTGTCAGAGCAGTGTTGCGATACGAACGTGTCATTTAGATAAACAACATGGGAATTCCAGATTAGTCTAAAAATCTGTATATCTTCCACCCCCAACCCCCTTATACCCTGATCTCCAGCTAGAACCGAGTGAATCATGCTTGATGGTAGCTCTAAGAAATGATTATGGTAAATTGATGGTAGATCTGAGAAAGCATCCAGAGGCGACTTTTGTCACCTCCAACACTCGGGCCAGCTGTGTAACCATAACAGCTGTAAAAGACAAACTGCAAACTACACCATGCTCCTAATTTTGTACCTACATCATCGCAAATGATTTCAAACATCGTATTAAACTAACTAATAACATCCTCATCTCATCAGTCACTTGACTTAGTCCGTGGCTATGATGGAAAACCGGGTTCACCCGAGAACAAGTAAAAACAAATAACAACCCTACCGAAGGTGTTCTCGCGTTGGCGTCGCGGTAGTGCTTGGGCTTTCGTCACATGAATTTGGCGGCTTTTTTGGCTACTGACAGGATTTCCCATGCCAGACAGACAGAGAACGAAGAGAAAAGGCACTAAGAGGAGCACCGAAACCCATTTATCGCGGAGAAGGTATTAAATATTTATTGTTGGTGGTCTCTTACCGAGGATCGTCAGAGCGCTCCTGATGCTACCGCTGGGGGGGGGGGGAGGCAGCATGCAAGCCGATGGTGGTGAGTTACGTGATGGGCAGGTAGATCTCAGTCGACCACTTCCACAGGAATGCCACGGCAGCGCATCAACCTCCAAACTTATCATAATGAGTACTTGATGCGCTGCAAATTCGAACAAGAGACGGGAGCGACCCAACTTTTCTCGATGGGATGGTCTTACGCCAAAAATTTGTAGCGAATTTCCCGGAAATAAAAACAGTAATCGAAGACGACCTTGAACAACGAAGGCGTCCAATTAAAGATAAGAAGCTCCTCCGTAGAAGAACCAACAACCGAATAAGATCTGAGGTTGAGACTGCATTCCGCTAGCAATTCCAGGGTGCGCAGGCCAAAAAGAGGATCAAGTGGATGCCGGAAATGAATGGATACGTGATCAGATGTCACTTTCGGGCAAGGGCACGGGAAGAACCCGCCAGGGGCGAACAAAATCGTCTCTAAGTGGTTCCTCATCCCAAGTTGGGCCATAGAGTGATTAAACAACATCTTGCTGATCAATTAATTCAATCAATTTAGAGTCACAAGGACCTTCTCCGGTTGGTTGCCGGCTTGAACACCGAGATACTGCCTCTGTTCTGGCACCAGGATATGAGCTTGCTGCAAGTGCAGACTGTTGCATCTTGCGCTGCAGTCGCGTGTGCCAGGATGATGAGCATGAATCTCAAAGGTCAGACTACTAACAACTATGCTCCAAGAAAGATGTCAGACTCTCCATGGAAGTTTCGACTTCAAGGCGAGATTAGTAAAATAAGAGCAAAACTGTGTCGGTTGTACCAATTTCGAAAGTGCAATCGGTCTCAGAGACTGACTCGCCACGTGGAGGAGATCCTTCGCCCATACAACATCAGTTCAAGAACATCTACGCACCTGGATGAACTGATTGACTATCTTAAGCAGAGGCTCATGCTCCTGTCAGCGCGCCTGCGACGGTTTAAGAGAGCGATCGCGAGAAGGAATGAGAATAGGAATTTTGTGGTAGACGAAAAACGTTTCTATTGCGGACTTGCAGATGGCAAAATTAAAACTCAAAATCATTATGAACCACCTGGGGCCAAGGAAATATCCAGATATTGGTCGAGCATCTGGGGTACTGATAGGTCAAGTCAACTGGACACGACGTGGCTCCGCCTGGAAAAGGACAGAGTTGCACGGTTGGCTGGCATGAATTGTCTATACATCTCAGCCTCCGATATAACTCGTATCCTAAAGAGGGCTAAGAACTGGAAAGCGCCGGGTGTAGATAGGATGCACAGCTTCTGTTACAAATACATAGAGGTTCTGTACCCCGCTCTTGCTGGGGTATATGATACCCAAAGAGGTAGATGTTGGTAATCCTAGTGACTACCCACCAATCACCTACCTCTCGATCCTCCGTAAGTGTCTCACGGCTATCATTTCTGACTTCGTCTATAAATATTTCAATTTGCACATAGTCTACATTGACTATCAACAGGGATTTCCCTCAATACCCCACGATTATTTACTTGGGGTCCTTAACCCTCAAAGGCTACACTTCCGAAATTTTCCGCTCAGCCTACACTGGGTAGTTTGTGCCCAAGCAAAGTTTAAAATCCAGTATCTCTGCATCAAATTAACATAGCGGGATGATTTTTTTTTAAACTATAGCTAAAAGTCTCGCAAAACTAAATATTGTAAAATTAATAAGCTGAATTTAATACATACTATAAATATTTTGAGAAAACTGAAACAACTTTTCAGTAAAAACGTTTTTAAAAAAAAATTTTGTATAATAGCTTGAAGAATAAACAAATTATGTTTTACGGTGATAATTGTGGAGTGCAATAGATTCACTTTGAGACCTTGGTAGCAGTTTTTTGTTTCATTTAAAAAAACATATTTTTCCGGTTCAACGAAAATTGCCATATTTTGAAATATGTAATATGAATGGTTTCCCGCGTATTATTATTTTCATCTTGATGCCTGTGTACAGGGTAATTAGTAATGATACAAATTAACAATACATTTTCGAATTTTATTCCATTTCCTCCCTAAGTTCTGCAGGCGCCGAAACGACTCGCGCCTCTGCGCGAGCCAGTGAGCGCGTCCCGCGCTTGGACATGCTCTAAAAAATCTATAACATCCATAATTTTCTCACATTCTATTGTTCGTGATATTTACCTTGTGTTGGATTTTGTTCTGGAGTCGATTTTCACACGTTGAGCCTAACGTGGGTAGTTTTTACCCAAAGAAAATCTTTCGATTCGCACCCTTAAATAGTAGTACGCAACCCCACTGGCACTTTTCGTTGCCGCATTCTAAAGATACAGTGAGCCGAAAATATTGTCCGGGTATAATACACCCAGTGTAGGCTGAGAGGGTTAAGACATGTAAGATCTGTTCGCGTGTCATTTAATTTCTGGATCACGCTATGCAAACGTGGTGCACAAGGATTAAATGTTTTAGTCGTGGGATGATGAAGGATACCTGACCCGTGCCCATTAAACGAGGATTCTTCTGAGGTGATTCATTCAGAGCACTATGGTTTTGTTTAGCATTGAACCCACTAAGTTGCACACTCAACAACACTTCCTATTGACACAATTATGAGATGGGAGTGGCTGAGTCTCAAATCACTCATCTTCTGTATATGGACGACATAAAGGTTTATGCAAGCTCAGAGTCGAAACTGAGCAGGCTGCGCAACATCTTTCTGCAGTTTTCCTATGACATCAGGATGTCTCTGGGTTTGGACAATTGCAGAAAACTGCATTTTTCTCGTGGAGAGATAAATGCTCCACTGATACTGGACGACCGCGTTCTGATTGAGGCGATGACTGATTAAGAATCGTACAGGTACCTTGGCATATTACAGGTGATGGATCCTTCTTACTCTGCAATTAAAAAGACGCTTGAGACTGCTTTTTCGGGTCGTCTTAGTCTGATTCTGGCATTTGGCCTCAGTGCGAAGAACATCAGAAAGGCAACTAGCACCTATGCAATTCCTCTCCTAACATAGTCCTTTGGTTTGGTCACCTGGTCCATGACTGGCCTGGAGAGACTTAACAGAATCATCCGCGTAAAAATGTCGGAGCACCGAATGCATCATGAAAGGACAGCTGTAAAGAGAATAGTTTTGCCACGCAAGCTTGGACGCAGCGGGATCTTGATGTTCGTCGATTGTCTGACTCTCAGGTTATGCAATTGCGCGAATATTTTCAAAACAGAACTATCATCTGACTACGATTATTTCTGTAGAGTTGACCTAGATTCCACTTTAAAACTGGCAGCTGTTGATTTCCAGAACATCGGACATCTCAACGCTGAAGAGCTAGCTGCTCATTGGTGAGGTAAACAGCTGCACAAGGAACACCCCCAAACATTAGATCATTCTTGCGTGGATAGCAATGCTTCAAACCTCTGGTTAAGGCGGGGAGAGCTCTTTCCAGAGACGGAAGGATTTGTCATTGCCATCCAGGATAGGATGATTAAGACGCGGAATTACCAAGAACACAACCTCAGTATAGCGTCAGTTATTGACAGATGCCGCCTTTTTGGAGATCCCAATGAGAACATCGGGCACATCATTGATGGCTGTACGATGCTTGCCTCGCTAGGATACACGCGCATACATAATAATATTGCTAGGATCATTCACCAAAAAATTACACTAAAGACTGGTTTACTAGAAAGATTTGAGCCTTACCACAAATATAGTCCAATTAAAGTACCAGAGAACAAACACCATCTCAATTACTGGGACAGGACTATTCTGACTGACCACATATAGTCAGACACAATCGTCCAGATGTCTTCTGCTTAGATAAACGTGCCTAATATGTGAGAATAATAGTCATAAGCTATCCTATTAACAATAAAATCAGGCTTTGATGTACTCAGAAGATCCAGAAACATTCGAAACTGAAGCAGGAGATCCTGACCGTGAGGAGGGTGAACAAGGTCACCATCGACCCGGTCGTGATCTGCTCCACTGGGAACGTTCATGCGAGGTGCGTACAAATCTTGGAAGAGCTGGGAGTTCGAAATTCATTGCATCTAATTCAAAAGGCAGTATTGCTGAATACGTGCATCATCGTCCGGATTTTTCTGAACGTGAACGATGATAGCGCCTAAAATTGCCTTCTGCGACCATCCAGCGTACACGGCAGATGAATGTGATAAACAGATTTTTAATTTTTGACCTTTTTTGTATTTGTGTATGTGCATGTGCATGCGTGTGAGAAGTTGTGTTTGACTTATGCCATGTAATGTAAATAAAACTAATATTTTTAATCGTTGGTCTCATTCGTTGGCATTGGAACTAGCGTTTGTAAGAAAGATGGATCCCTATAAATGGGCTCTCCAGTATGAATGCTGGATCGCTATAGGGCTCTCCAGGATATTTGTTTGAAACTCTATAAACAGGTTCTCCAGTATGAATGTTGAATCCCTATAAACGGGATCTCCAGGATGAATGTTGGAACCCTATAAACGGACTGTTTATGGTGAATGTTGGATCCCTGTGGGGTTTTCCAGTGGGATTTCCGCATCCCTACAGACGGGCTCTTCAGTATGTGTACTTGTCAATTATGATGAATGCGCAAGCAGAATATAGAGTTCGGAAATAGCCACTGACACCAACGAATCCACTTATCACTTGCAGCGTTTCGCGACCGTGCCTAGTAGCGAAGTAACAGGTCATGAGTACGTGTGGGTGGAAAGTAGGCCAACGTGGGGATGTGGCGACCCCATCGCCCGAGAGCTCCGGCTCTTGCAGTCAGCACCGTTGCATTGGGCTAACTCCCCAACGCAACGAATTATGCGGTCACGTCACCAGTATCGCGCAGTGCCACCTACAATAGGCCTCTCTCGGATGGAGGCCATGGTTCAGTTGGGAGTGGCAATAGGACCTAACCGAGGTAACGACCAGGCAATGGCCCCGGACAAACGCGAGAACATCGAATGAAGTGGTCGGACCAACTCAGGAGGGACATCCTTACCTGTTTGCAAAGAAGCTGACCGGTGCGAAGAGGTTTCACGCAGAGGTTATATAAACGTTGGGTTAATATGCACCCGGAATATGCTCATAAAACGCCTCAGTATTTAAGAGATCAGGTATACTTTTAGCGCAAAAACGGATATGAAGCTCTTTATCGGCAAGAAGAAGAACTCCAGCGAACATACCACCCGCTCCAGCAAGACCACCTTTACAGATAGCCGATAATGTCAAAATAAGAAGTAGGAGATCTATCCACAGAAAAGTCTTTCTCAGGATGGACAAATTCACTGAAGCTAATAACGCTCTCCCCGATTTTCTCCCCGAAGATGTTAATCTCTGGAATCTGAACTGTGTAGTTTACGAGAAGGCGATCCCCTGCTTAGCGACAATAGAAGTAACGATAATTCAGTACACCTGAGTAAGATTCGCGCACGCATTGCACAGCTTCAGTTTAAAATTGAAATAGCGAGACGGCATGCATCAAATATTCAGTACGTGATTAGCTACATAACCTCAAATAAAAAATTTACTTCAAAAGTTAGGGCACTTGCTCCAAACTTGAGGAAAGCAAATCATCCCTGAACAAGTGTAAACCGTTGACCATCAAGCAGCACTGGACGCATAAAATAAGATCTCTTTAAACAGCGAAACAGCGCCGCGCCTTGAACGGCGAGTAAAATGGATTCAGAAAAATTCCACCTTAACGCCGCTAAAAATCCGCCTAGCCGAGAAGAGATTCAAGTATTCTGGGAGAAAGTGTATGGAGATACTTATCAGCTAAATGAAGACGCTTCAGATTTATCACACTTTCGTAACTTTGCCAAAGGCAAAGGCTGCAGGCTGCAAAGGAAGAGTGTCCACTAATTACTGCTGAAGAAGGGAAGAAAGTTATCGCTAGCACTGACAACTTTTCAGCGCCAGGGCCAGATAAAATCAACAACTTTTGGTGAAAGAAGTTCATTTCTACGCACCAACATCTAGCTGGAGAACAACAGGTCCACAGCACTACAGGTCCATTGCTTGCTTAAACACCAGCTACAAGCTATTCACTGACATCCTCAAAGAGAGCATATTAACATCTATCGAGCCGGTATGGAGTGCAATAGTTGAACAACGCGAATGCAAGAGAGGGCTAGCAGCTGGCAGAGAGAACCTGTTAATAGACAGGACTCAATCAGGTATCGCCGCAACTGTCCATGGCTTGGATTAACTACCGTAAGGCATTCGATAACATGAACCATGAGCTACTTATTAAGCTCCTTGAGTGCCTGGAGGTGCACCCAAAAATAGTGAGATGCATAAAAAGGCTTATGCTCTTGTGGCGGACAAGATTTGTCATAACATCTGACAAAATACAAGTGACTACCATCTATATAACATATAAGTGGGGGGTCTCCCAAGGACACTCTCTAAGTCCGATACTTTTCAGCATCTCCCTCTTGCCTGTATCTATTGTGTTCCGAGGAAAAAGCTCTGGATACCTATTTGGGCCGACGAACAGAAGAGAATATAAGGTCAACCACCTTTTATACATGGACGATCTTAAACTCTTTACTTCCTCGAAAGAGCATCTTAACATCCTCGGGAAGGCGGTGAATAGGTACTCTGAAGCGATTGGCATGAGCTTCGGACTATACAAGTGTGCCTGCGTCCACCTACACCAAGGAAGACTAGAAACTACACCATCGCATGATGATCGGGATGTTTAGCTTATAGGCGGAAATACCACTCTACATCTTGGTAATAAAGAAAGATATACATATCTTGGAATACCGCAAGCGGAAGCCCAAAATGTGCGTGTGTTAAAAACGTCCCTTGTAAAAAGGTGCTGGCCGTTCCTATACTGTTCTACACGTTTGGAGCAGTAAAATGGAACGTAGATAAGTTGAAGCAACTGCACCGAAGCACATGCAACATGATGACAATCCATCGAAGTCATCATCCTAGATCTTCCGTACCGCGAATGTACCTACCTCGAGATAAAGGGGGTAGATGCTTGCTAAGCTTGGAGTGTCGTCATCGAAGAACGGTTCTGGCTACAGCCTGCTCAGTTCTAGATAGTGCAGATTCTCTTATGTCACTCGTACATCAACATGAAGTCAATCATGAAGCTTGGCCTCCCATTTGATTCAAGCGATATTACACATGGCCTAGCATCACTAACACCTTCAGTGCTCAAAAGTCATATATAGGAAGCAGAACATACGCTTCTACTAAGAGAACATGCTGACAAGCCTCTTCATGGTAAATTCTATGGCATCATACGTAGAGAAGAGCTCTCGATAGGTCTGTCCAACATGTTTCTCAAGTCTGCTGGATTGAGATCGGAGACCGAGGGATTTATTTTTGCCTGTGAAGACGGTGTTATAGGCACCTTAGTTTACCGCGAGCGCATAATGATTATACCTGTAGGCGATACTAACTGCCCCCAGGTGCGAAATTCGGTCGGATGCCAGAGATTGACCATCGGCCCAAAGTCGGCCCTACTTTAATAACCGATCTACGGTATCTCTGTATACAGCAGTCGGTTAGCCAAAAGTCACCTTGATGCACCCGATGGTCGGTAAACCCTTGGCCCAAATATGGGCTGCCGTCGGACAAACGCTGGTTCATGGTTTCAAAAAGACCGTGAAGGTACTGTCGGCCCGACTCTGGGCAAGAGATGGCCCGACCGTCGGCATAACATTGGCTTGTACTAGTGTTGCCAGACCGTACCATAATTATGTAATCGTACCATAATTTTGAGGACTTGCATGTTGGTGGCGGAAGTGAGAACGTGTTAAGTGACAGGTTGTGAGAGGATTTTGCAAAATTTGTGTGGAAGGTGTGAGTGGAGTGTGAAGGTGGAAGCCTAGGAGGTGAGTAGGGTTGTGTGGGGTGGACTGGACAGATAAAAAGTAAGTTTCAGCGTAGGAGTGAGGTGGGATTCAGTCTGGGGCCTTCGTGGTGTCAAGGGTGGTGTACGTAGAGTTGGGAGATCTCAAGGGAGAGAAAGGGGTGTATGCAAGGGCTGTGAGGAATTGAAAAATAAAAATTAAAATTAAAAAAAAGGAAAATTTGGCGGCAATAGCCGCAGAGACATCTGTTGTTTGCGGAGGGGACTGCATGGAGAGGTCCCAGTTACCGACGGCAGAGCGAGAGGTGGGCAGTGAGAGTGTTGGTAGTGCGAGTAGTGAAGTCGACGGGGAGGAAATTTTCCACGTGCCACGACGGCCAACAGTGCGTGGTCGGGTTTCAAGCAGCGCTTCAAGGAGAGGGAGAAAACGGGACGAAGGTAGCGAGAAGGTTAGAGAGAAAGCGTCAAGCGCAAGTGAAGGGGAGGATCTCTTGAAGAGGAAGAGAGACAGCCAAGAGAGTCCGGAGAAAAGCGAGGTAGCGAGTCCGTTCAAAAAGAGCGGGAGGACACGTAGGTCATCCCCACCCCCCCAAAATGGAGGGAAAGTCGGAGAAAGAGGCTCTCGGGATGCTACTAGGCGAGATCAGGGGGCTCAGGGAGGACGTAAGGGGAACTAAGGAGCAGATGGAAGGCATGAGGGAGGATTTGAGAATCAGAGATGAGAAGTGGGAAAAAGAGATGAAAGAGCTGAGGGAGAGAGTGAAGGGTTAGAGAGAGGTAGGAAAGAAAAGGACGGTAAAATAAAGCAGATGGAAGAGGAGATAAGGGGGTGGAAGGAAAGGATGGAGAAAAAGCTTGAAAAGGTGGAGGGCAGGGTGGAAATGAATGTAGTTGAAGGGGGTGCAGGGGACGAGATTAAAGGTATTTGGGAGAGGGTTGGGATTATGATAGAAGAGAAAGTGAGAGAGCGTAGGCATGAAAAGGAGGAGAGGGCGGATAGGGAACGGATAAGGGCAATGGAGATAAGAATGGAGAGAAGAGAGAAGGAGGACAGGAAAAACAATATTGTGATAAGAGGGTTCAAGTTAAAGAGCGGGGAAGAAAGGGAGGGAGTGGAAGCGCTGATACAGAGCATAGGGAGGGGTAAAGAGATGGTAGGGAAAGTTAAGTTGGAGGGGAGGAAGGAGAAGGAAGTGGCGGTTGTGGAGTTGAAGAGCTGGGAAGAAAAGTTGGGGGTAATGCGTAATAAAAATAAGATAAAGGATAGGGGAGTTTTCATCGATCACGATTTGACGATAAAGGAAAGGGATGTGCAGAGAATGCTGTACGACAGGGCTAGGAGAGAGAGGAGTGAATGGTGATCGGCGAAGGTAGGATATCAGAAAATAAGAATAGACGAGAAAATGTGGGTGTGGGACGAGGAGAAAGAGGTGTTGAAGGAAGTGCAGGGGAATTTATTTCGTAGGAATTAGGGGGTGGGGGTGATGCAGGGTAGAGGAGTAGTGAAGGTGCTATACTGGAACGTAGCAGGGATAAAGAAGAAGGACGAGGAGTTCTGGAGGTATATACAAGAGTTTGATGTTGTGGGGCTGGTAGAGACGTGGGTAGAAAGAAAGGAATGGGATAGAATAGAGCCAAAGCTGCCAAGGGGGTATAGGTGGAGACTCCAGGAGGCGGTCAGAGTCAAGAAGAAAGAAAGAGCTAGTGGGGGAATTATAACGGGGGTTAGAGAAGGATTGGAGGAAGAAGTTCATGGAGAGGAAGAGGGGGAGGGAGTGTAAATGAGAGAAATAAAGATAGGAGGGATCACGTGTAAGTTTGTGACAGTATACAATAAGGATGGAATGGAAAGAATTAAAGCAAAGGTGGAAGACTTGCTAGGCGAAAGAGAGGAGGGTATGGTGGTACTGGGTGGGGAATTTAATGCGAGGATGGGGAGGGAAGGGGGCCTTTACAGGGAAGGGGAGAGCTTCGAAAGGAAATCGAAAGATAAGATAATAAATAAGGAGGGTGAGATTCTAAGGGACTGGATGGAGGATAGAGGCTGGGCGGTGGCGAATGGTATGGCAACTGGGGACGAAGAGGGAGAATACACATATGTAAGTAAGTTGGGGGTATCGGTGATAGACTATGTAGTCATGAATATGAAAGGGTGGGAGGAGATGGAAAGATTCGCAGTAGAAGGGAGAGTGGAATCTGACCATCAGCCATTAGGGTAATGGGTAAGGGGTGAGAGCGGCGGAAGGCAAGGGGGTGAAGAGGGGTCGATGGGGGAGAAGGTGAGCTGGTTGAGGGAGGCGATAGATAGGTATAAGGAGCAGTTACGAAACTTAAGCTTTGGAGGGGAGTCGGTGGAAGAGATATGGGAGGATTTAAAAGAGAAAGTGAAAAGTTGCGTGCAAAAGAAGGTATTCAAAAAGAAGAAGAAAGGAATGGTGAAGGTATGGTGGGATAGGGAATGTAAAAAGATGAAAAGGAAGGTGAAGAGGAAGTACAAGAAGTGGAAAGAGGGCACAGCGAAAAGGGAGGAGTATCTAGAAATGAGGAAGGAGTTTAGATTGATGTGTAAGAAGAAAGAACAGGAAAAGGAGAAAGATCTGGAAGAGGAGTTAGAAAATGTTAAGACAGAGGGGGATGTCTGGAAGATAATAAATAGGTTTAGATAGCGTAGAGTAGGGATAAGCGAGAAGATAGGGAGTGAGGAGTGGAGGGAATTTTTTAAAGAATCATTTCAGGGCTCAGATTCAAAAAAGAGGGACGGTGGGAGTAGAAGAACGCGGGAGGCAGAGATGGAAGAGTTGGATGATGAGGAGATAGAGAAACAGATAGGGAAGTTAAAAAGGTCCAAAGCAACAGGGCTGGATGGGGTAGAGAACGAATCATGGCTGTTTAGTACACAAGAGGTTAGGGAGAGGCTGAAGGAAGTGGTGAAGAAAGTATGGAGGGGGGAGGGATTCCCAGGAGGATGGAGAGAAGGGTTAATAGTCCCACTGTATAAGAAAGGAGATAGAAATATACAGGAAAATTATAGAGGGATTACGCTAATGAATACGGCGTATAAAATATACGCGATGGTGGTGGCGGAGAGGCTGCGGAAGGATGTCGAGGGAAAAGGAATATTTCCGGAGATGCAGGCGGGCTTTAGGGCGGGTAGAAGTACTATCGACAATATCTACGTTCTGCAGCACGTGGTGGATAGAGAATTAGCGAAGAAGGGGTCGAGAGTGTACGCGTTTTTCGTAGATCTCAAAGGCGCGTTTCCTTCGGTGGATAGGGGTAGGTTGTGGGAGGCGATGGAGGATAGGGGAGTGGAGAGGGGCCTGATCGAGAGGGTAAGGGAGATATATGAAGAGACCAAAGATAAAGTAAGGGTAGGGGAGGGGATTTCGGAGGATTTCTGGATGGATAGAGGGTTAAGGCAAGGATGTCCGCTTAGCCCAATGCTTTTTGCGATTTTAATTGCGGATATGGAAAGTAAGCTGGAGGCCGGGGTGGTAGGAGGTGTCAGGATAGGAGGTGTTAGGATTTGGCCACTGGCGTATGCAGATGACATAGTGTTGCTGGCAAAGAGCGAGGAGGCCTTAAAGGAGATGATGAAGAGGTTGAGAAGGTATCTGGATAAGAGCAGGTTAGAGCTGAATGCAGAAAAGTCTAACGTTATGGTGTTCAGGAAAGGAGGTGGGAGGGATAAGGGAGGGGAGTGGAGGTGGAAAGGAGAGGCGGTGCAGGAGGTGAAAGAGTTTGTGTACCTGAGATTCGTGTTTCGGAGGAATGGGGGAGTGGATGGTCACATAAAAGAGAGAGTGAGGAGGGCAAATGTGGTGATGAGGCAGGTTCGGGGGTTGGGAAAGAAGTTATTCGCAGATGATTTTGAAAGGAGAATGAAATTGTTTGACTCGCTAGTGATGAGTGTGCTATTGTGTGGCGTAGAGGTATGGGGGTGGAAGGAAAGTGAAGAGGTAAATAGGACACAGTAATTGTCAGGAGGGAGACGGGGAGAACTAGTATAGGGATTATAGCTGGGAGTCGGGCGTGTAAATATGAGGAGAAATTTTTGGAAGAAGGGGGAAGTAAGCTGGTTAGAGAGTGTTGGTGGGAGAAGGAGAACAGGAGAGGGGGGTGGGAGGATGGAGGCTGAAAGGGAAAGGTATTTTAGAGCGAATGGACTACAGATGGATGAAGTGAGAAGGATGTATGAGGAAGGAAGGAAGGTATATGAGGTGGTTATGAAAAAAGGCATGGAGAGAGAGAAGACAGCAGGGGAAGAGAGAATAAAAGAGTCAAGGTTTAACGCGAACTATGTGTGGATTATGCCAAGGGCGAGAGAGCAATATTTGTGTGAGAAAGGAGAGAAAGGATGTCAGGAGCTTACAGCGAGGATGAGATGTGGGTGCATGGAGGATTTTATTAGATTCTGGCTCTCTTGGGAAAACAGGATGTGTCAACTGTGTGGGAAGCGGTATGCAAAAGTGGAGCACTGGCTGGAGGAGTGTGTAGAGGTGGAAAGGAGTGGAATGAGCATGGAGGTATTGATGCATGAAAGGGGGGACAAAAGGGCAGTAGCATGGGTGAAGGGAGTGTTGGGTAGGATGGAGAAGAAGAGAAGGAAGGAGGAAGAGGAATGGAGAAGGAAAGATTGTAAATAAGAGAGGAGGTAGATATAAGCAGGATGTAAATATTGTAAATAGTAGATAAGCATTAGGTAATAGACGCGGAAGCGAGAGAGTAGGGACATGCGAGCGAGGCGAAGCGAGGCGAGGAAGGCAAGGCGATAAGAGCGTGCGATCTTAGAGATAAGGTATGGATGTATGTTAGTTTTAAGGCTTAGATTAAGGAAAATTATGTAAAAATGGAAAGTGTAAGAAAGTAAATTTTTTAAGGCCAACAGGCTGAAGAATAAACGTTTCTACTACTACTACTACTACTACTACTACCATAATTTTGACTCTTGTACCATGTACCATCCCTCGCGTACCATACCTCTTAAATATACCATAATTTCTCAATATTTCTGTTTTTAATTTTTTTTTAAGCAAAATAATGACGAAGGCGGAATAGCTAATGAGAATTATTTTCTGCACTATATAAAACTTGCTTGCCCAATCAAATTATCGCTTACATTAAAGCCTAGTTCATATAAGTGAATCCAAGTGAATCGACGAATGAAATGTTTCGGTTCATTATGGGTTTTGAATTTCCCACATTTGCGCACCCTATCATCTTCCGCTTTCACGTCTGGAAAATTTTTTGCTTACAAATCAACTTCTGTACTCAATGTATGGTACAAAAAGAAGACGAAATGGCCGAAACAAAACGCGAAGAAATATCCCGGGAAAGTCGAAAAAGAGATCGTTCAGAAACTCCTGAACGAATAAAAAAGATTCGAGGAGATAGTTCTAAGAAAAGCGAAAAAAGGTCCCAAAATTACAGGGTCGAATGGCAAAATGACCCCACAAGATCTTCTTGGTTAAGACCGGTTGAAAAAAACACACACGTGCACAGTGCATTTTGTGTAAAACAGGATTTACTGCAGATATTTGTGTTATAAAGAAGCATGCAGAGGCAACAAAACATTCCAAACTTGTGAAAGGTACCTATTAATTTGTCTACTGCTTTATCT
>CAKNWT010233554.1:0-11562 GCA_932066315.1 Andricus coriarius
AAAAAAAAAAACAATCATTGAAAAATTGTTAACTCTTTTTTGGGCGAACAACGATCAATTATTTATTTTGTTCATAACTTTTGTCGTTCGTCCAAAAATTCAATTTTAAATTTGATCTTTCACGATATTAAAACAAAATCTACGCTTTTCGTCAAAAAATGATTCATAACAAATTTATAGATCATTTTCGGCTGAAAAACTTCGTTAATTAATTTTTTTTTCGTATCTTGCGTCGTTTCACCAAAAATTTAATTTGTTTATTTTCAATATTATTTTTCTCGATTTAAACAAAAACGGCGTATCCTATAAAAAAACGATTAATAACAAATTTGTTGCTCTTTTTTGGTCGAACAACCTGTTTCTATTTATTTTTTTCGTGCATTGCGTCGTGTATACAAAACTTTAATTTTTTTATTTTTAATATTGTGTTTTACAAATAAAACAAAAATTACAACCATCAAACATTAATCAATAACGAATTTCTAGACCTTTCTTGGGTGCATAATTTTTGTTTTTTCATTTGTTTTCATATCTTTCATATTTTAACCGCAAAATGAAATTTTTCATTATTTTTTGTGCGATCAAAATAAAAATTTTCGACTTTTCAAGAAAATAAAAAAGTTGTTATGATAATCCTGTAGAAAATTCAAAAAGCAACTGTTTTTTTCCTGCTTTTCTTATATCGTGCGTTTTTTGGCTTCGAATTTTCATTTTTTTTATTTTTTGAATTTTGCAAATGCTATAACTCTGATAATTTTCTTTTCATCAAAAAACGTCATGAACATAAATTATTCGACTTTACGAGTAATACGAATAGCCATACATAAAATGTTAAGTCTTAAAGAAATGGTCTCAAACATTTTGAAAATGCTCTAACATTTTGAATTTTTATCCAACATAGCCCTCAAATTTCGACACTAAAAGAGTGTACTAAAGGCTTATCTAATCGACTAATTCTTTCTAAATTATCATGCTCACATACAGACAGGCATAGAAACAGGCATACATGCATAGTCATACATACATACATACATACAGACAGGCAGACAGACAGAGATACATACATACAAACAGGCATACATGCATACATACCTACATGCACACACACATACATACATACATACATACATACGGACAGACATACATACATGCACACATACATACATACATACATACATACATACATGCACACATACATACATACACACATATATACACACAGTCATACATACATGCAGACACATTCGGAAAAACCTGTTTTTCGAAATAATGAAGAAAGTAGGTGATGTTAAATCCTTCGTATGTTTAACACCTGGGAATATAACAGACGAAAGTGGTGACAAAAGTGAAAACGACTGCTGCCAGACAAAAATAGTATAATTTACTGTGTCAAGTTCATAACGGAATTAAAACGTATGATGTTTCGAGACATGTACTCTTTTCCTCATCAGATTGCAATTGATTTAAAATATAAATAAAAATAAATAGTAATAATAATAAATAAATTAATTTAACAAGACAATAGAAGCTCTTAAAAATTAAAAATTTGCGCACTATTAAAATCAAGATAAAAAGGTTCAAACTGAGTTAAAAAACAAAGATAAGTAGGAATTGTTGTGGTTGCTCGTTCATATGCAAACATTTTTAAAATAAATTCTCGAATGAAAAAGATTGTTGGATCATAATTTTGAGTATAGTTATATAGAATTAGCCAGTAATAAAAAATAGTAATGATTTAATGTATCACATTTTTGGAAGTTATGTTAAACATGAAGTGAAACAAGATACATAAAAGCAAAAAATTGTTTTACCTGAAACTAAATTTAAAATAATGTCCAAAAAGAAAAAATAAATTAACTCATCATGTGGGAATTTTTTTATATTATTTATCAAAAACTTTAATTTTTGTGTAAGTATAATCGAAGCAACCATAACAACTCCATCGTGGTAATACCAATACGAACAATATTCTGTATCAATCGGAGTGCGCAGTCTCAAAAATTCAGGAGCGTATACATATTAAAAATCGAAAGGAATACAAATAAAATTAAAATAATAAA
This sequence comes from Andricus coriarius, assembly GCA_932066315.1. Classification (NCBI taxonomy): domain Eukaryota; kingdom Metazoa; phylum Arthropoda; class Insecta; order Hymenoptera; family Cynipidae; genus Andricus; species Andricus coriarius. The sequence continues at coordinate 2,061 of CAKNWT010233554.1, forward strand.
TACTATTGAACTAAATTTGTTTTGTGTGGAAATTCAGAAGACAATTGTAAAATATTATTAGATCATTAAGAAATTTACAATAGTAAAAAACAATAAGATCATAAACAAACTGGCATAATTGATCAATAATGATCATATAAGATTCGTTGAAAGTATTCAAATTCGAAATAAGATTCATGGTTTTGTATCTTTCTTTCTTAATAAAAAGCATTTCAGAAAACAATGTTTATAATTATTAGATTCCTCGTGTAGAATTTTAATATCATCATATTTTATAAAATTAATACCACAAGAACCAGTAACTCTATAAATACCATCGCAAAGGTCTAAAACATTAAGTTTATCTTTTCCTAATTCAATATACTTATAAAATTTGTGATCAGTTCTAAAAACAGTTTTTATGTTTGCAATTATTGAGAAGTCTATTGCTATTATTTGATATTGTTGCTAAAAATGGAATAGATATAATCTCTTTTTTTCAACATTATTAACCTTATTATTATCATTGTTTTGTAACTCAGTTTGAACATTTTGAACTTGATTTCAATGATGAGCAAAAATGTTTATTTTGTAGAGCTTCTATTGCCTTGTTAAAATAATTCATTTATTAATATTTATTTTTTAGATCAATTTTAATCTTTTGAGGAAACTGGTACATGTTTCGAAACGTCACACGTTTTAATTCCATTATGAACTTGGCACAATAAATTATACTATTTTTGTCTGGAAGCAGTCGTTTTGACTTTTGTCACCACTTTCATCTGCTTTTCGAGTTCAGAGGATCTCAAAACCTGGATATTTCACAAAAATGTGGTGAAGGGGGGGGGGGGTCAAATTTTACACAAATCTAATACCTTCTCTGATCAGAATGTAAAAATCGACAGGTAAATCGCTGAGATGGTCGCGCAGTCGATGTTAAAAGAAAAAACATTTGCAATGCCCCATGAGCAAGATGGAAAGAGAGGTTTTTTTCATTGCGTCGCGATACACTTGCTCTCGTATAACGTATCATGCGAAACTCTCTTTATTCTCAGGAAGGAAGCTATACCTTGTAAAGTTTTATGGAACAAGGGAACGTGCGCGACAAAATAAATTTATCGGGTAATACTTTTCATCGGTTGCTCTATGGTTCAATGGTCACTGGGAAAGAAAAAGTACACCAGGAGGGCAAAGGAACAGGGCGTGTCGGGTCTGGGTTGTGCCCGTCAGACAAATGCGTCTGACTACCGCAGAACCGTTACTACTGAAATTCTTGCACCCTCCACCAATCACCCTTTCTATTTTGTTTTTAATCTGGATTTACTGTTTGGACGAAAGAAAATATGTGTCGTGTATTTGGCGTTTGCCCTTTAGAAGATTCATTTCAACAATTGTATAAATTATTGAAACAATTCCAGTAAGAAAATATTTGCTTATGTTCAAAATCTCGTACATTCATAATTAGAGAGCAAATTAGTGTTTGTGTGCAAAATGTATGAAATGATTTTGGATTGAAAACATTCCAGTTCAAAATATTTTAGATAGGCAAAATTTGGAAAAAGGACAATATTTCGAATGGAATGAAAAGGAATTGAACTTTTATCATTTCTGAATAAAAGCGTTAGAAGTTGGATAATTTTAAATGGAAACAAATTTTAAAAGATTCAAAATCTTCACACTAAAATCTTTAAATTTGCACAATTTCGTTAGAAAGAAGTTTATTTTGTCTAATTTCTAATTCAAAGCGTTCAGAAGGAAAAAATTTTATTTTGGATTCAAAGATCTCGAAATTAAATGATTTTAGATTCTAATTGCAAAAGAGGAAAATTACAAAGAAAATAGATCATTTAAAATTCAGAGGAGTGAAAATTGTAATAATTCTAAGTAAAAGCAATCGAAATTGAATAATTTAGAAGAAAGAACTGTTGAATTTTAATAAGGGATTTTTTCGCTACGTATAGCAGGATTTTTCGGTACGCGTAGACACTTTCCTTTAATAAAATAAATTCGAAAAAATTTTAATTTGACAGTTTGAAATTAAATACTAAATTGAATATCATAATCTAAAAGCTTCTGAAATTCTAGAAATCTACATTTTCATTAAATGAAAAAAATTATGATTTAATATAAAAATTTATTAGACAAATTTTTCTCCAATCAAAAAATTAATTCGCCTTTATTCTCTCCGCTCAAAATAAAACAATTTTTAACTCTAAACCTTTAAAATGAAATTATTCTAAGAAAACGTGCGAAATGGAAGGTAATTTTGAATGGAAAATATTAACAAATGAAAAAATGTATACTCCAGAAACTTGAAACTTAAACTTTAACTTTGAAATATTTAATTTAGTTTTCAATTTTAACTCCTTCCAAATGAAATTGTCTAAATTAAAAAATTTTAGTTTGAAGATTTTGAATTTTAAAAGTTTCTGTTTTACATTTTTTCAATTTGAAATTATCTAATTTTAAACGCTTTTATTTAGAAATGATACAAGTTCAGTTCCTCTTCATTCCATTTAAATATTGTTCTTTTTTAAAATTTTAGCTGTTTAAAATATTTTTAATTGGAGCGTTTTAATTTCAAAATCATTGTATACATTTTTCTTAAATTTCAAACGGCGCTCGACAGCTAACTTCGCAATAGATCAATTCCATTTTAAATTTGCCAAAATGTCAAGAAAAAACGTATTTCACGTATTTCACAGTTTATCAAAAAAAATCATTTTGATTTTATAAAATTATTCAAAGATTACCAGCGAATTCTCAAAAATTAAAAAAAGTTGATTTAAAATTCAGTATTTTGCGAACGAGCGAACGATATGCGGAATTCCCTCTTTTTATTTGGCATGGAAATTTTTATTAACTAAATTGATGAAATGGCAGCTGTTTGCCTAAATTTATTGAAAATGGATATCCTCAAAAATCCGAATTTTTTTATTTTATTTTTTGTAGAAATATCTGGTTATGTGTACTACATATTTCTCGAGTTTTTCTCCTAGTAAACCATTACTTTACATTGAAAACATTTATTTTGGAAAAATTGATTTTTTTTAAAACAACGAAAGGTGTAACAAAATTTCAGATAGAAGCTGAAGCACCTAAATAAGTTCTACAATAATTACCTCTCACTGTTTTGTGATGGTTTTTGTCGTTTAAGAAAAAAAAGCCTTTGAATCAAAAGTTTTGAAATGTCAGTCTTTCTATGTTCGAAATATTAACATTTAAGCGTTGTTAATTTAAAAATTATGTTGACTTTCATTTTGAAAAAGTTATTTAATTCCAATTTTTATTTTATAACACTGTGATATATAAAAATGTAATACATTTTTGAAGCGTTCATTAATACATATTTAATAGAATTATAAAACGATTCACATGCTTTCTCTAATAAGGGGTGAAAAAAGAAAGTTATAGATTATGTTACTGTTTACGATGCAGTGAGAAACAACATATGGAGGCTAAAGATGGGTGAGTACGTGGACTCGGATCGTCACCATCTAATAGTGGTGGTAGAGATGGGAAAGAGGGATGAATGGGTAACAATCAAAGAAAATAAAAATTTTTAAAAATAGGGAAAAGTAATTGTCTAGCAGAAGGAATATAACAATTTAGGGAAAAGATAACGATGGTGAAAATTGTAGAGAAAAATTTGAACGAGGAGATAGAATTAGTGATCGGAAAAGTAAAAAAGAATACTAGAGGATACAGTTAAAAAAGAAGTCAGCGATAGAGAAAAAAGAGGTAACTGAGCTGAGGAATTAAAGAAGAATGAAAAGGAAGTGAGAAAGAAATTTCAAAAATGGAGAAACGGGAAGAGCAGTGCAGAAAAATGCAGGAGCAAGAAGAAATAGTATTATAAGTTATGTGATAGAAAAAAGAGGAAGAAAATGAAAGGTTGAGGGGGAGGAAAAACAGGCTGGCCGATAGGGTTAAGGAAAGATGTGAAGGCAGCAGGTATAGATGAAATGCTGAATGAAGTTTCGTAACATGGGTGGGGGGGGGGGGAGGAATTAAAGAAGTGGGCATGGATAATTTGCAACAAGTTGTGTGGAAAGGAGTTACAGAGATATTTAGAGAGAGAAATATTATATGGATATATGGATATATTAGATGGAAATTAGGAGTGGACTAGAGAACTTCGGGTTGTATGGTAATAGAAGAGAGTCGAAAAGATAAGATAAGAACAAGGGCGGGAAAGGTGGCGTGGAAATTTAAAGAGAAACTAAGGGGGAAAAAGGGAGGTAAAGAGGTGAAAGAAAGAGGAAAAGAGGGCCGTAGAGTTAATGCAAAAGGAAGAAGAAAAAGGGAGGTTTTTAGAGATCAAGGGCAAAGAGAAGGATAAAATATAGATTATGATGATTGGAAAAAAAAAGAGAAAAGCAGTTAATAGATAGATGGGAGAGGATAGGGGAATAAAGATAAACTAAATTATATAAGGTGATGAAAAGAGAAGAATATACTTTTCCCTTACTTTTAATTTCCTTTAAATAAAAAATAATCCAGTATTCTTTTCTTGAATCGTAAGATTGTTTCCAACACTTCACATAATTACGAAAGTATCGAACGGAGAAGGAGCGAATAAAGAGAGAAAAATACTTACTCGGTTAATGGGGCTGAAGGCAGAGGGAGAAAAAAAAGGAAGTTTATAAAAGCTCGGCACTTTTGAACTGGGGATTCGTTATTCGCTTCCAGTGAGTTTCTACGCCGGGAGCCATGACTCCGTGCGTATATAAAACAAGGGGTAACCATACTAACTATGGCTCGCGCTGTAAGTCAAGCGGAGGATGATTTTAAGCAAAAAATAAAGAAAAAAAAGACAAGGAGGACGTGAAAAGGAAAAGGAAAGCATACCCAGTCGTGCAAAAAATTCAAAGATGCGTGACGCGAGTACGTATCAGGCCCTAAGGCTGCATACTACGTGCTCGAGAAACCAAGTGCCTAGCGAGCACCTTGTTTCTCTCCGAACATTGACCACTCTCGTTAGATCTCATGAACATCTTATCGAGTTTCCTTGATGCGATTGGGTTACCAAACCTTGGATACAAGCAAGTGATTGATTGCAGGTGAAATCTACACGTTATGCTGTTTCAATTACACCATCGAACACCATTGAAAATTCAACAGTTCCACGAAATTTATTGTACATCAAAGCATCGAAATGGATCAGAGAGGTTAAATATTTAAGTACTTCGATTTAACTTTTGATATTGAGAAAGAAAAATCAATGTTAAACATTTTAAAGCAATTCTAAAACTTCATCAAAATTATTATAGAAACTATCGCTAAACGTACTGAACCTTTAAGAAATATTGAATCCTTCAAATTGTTTTATTTAGTTCCTACACGTAGAATAGCGAAAGGTGGGCCAGTCTGATATTCTTCGTACACTCTCGAAGTATTCTATCAATATTCTTATGTAATCCCAAATATTTTCAAGATTATTGATATACATATGTATTCCAAAGTATTCCCAAATATTCTGAAGTATTTCGAAATATCTTCAAATATCCTTACATAATCCCTAATGCCTTCTCGCCAGTTAATCGCGACTAGAAATGTGCCAATGAAAATTTAAATTGGAAACTTTTATATTTTCTTAAGATTTCAAAATGTGAAACTTAATTATTTGATCTTTCGGTCTACTTGACATCTTGCCAGTAGTAGCAGTAGTACACCTAAACTCAGTTAGAATTGTTAAAAAGGCATGAAACATAATATGTGTTTTAAAGTTAGAATTTTTTTGAAAATAATCGAAAATGATATTTTTTAAGATTCAGTTAATTTGTAGTAAAATTAAACAAACGATTGGTATTATGTATGGCATGTCTTTACATTGTAGGACCTTTCTTAATTTAAAAAAGGCTGTATCTAGTCCTGAAAAATTGTAGGATTTAGAAACGAGGATGGACCAGCCAAGCTAATGAAAAATATTTAGAAGAAAATTCAGGACGACGAGACACTCTGTAAAAAAAATCCGAGATTTTTGTTTGCAAAAAAAGGATCAATTTTCCTGCACTAATTATATTCAAATCTTCAAAAATGTTGTATTTTCCGCCCACCCCAATATGTAAGATGTTGTTTCCACGTAAATTCGACAAAATAGGAATGCGATTAGTAATGCTTGTTTTCTTTGAAATTCAAAATGTGGGTCTTACTTCCCAATTTAGGATCATTGAAAATTGAATTTCGATATATGAACTTAAAATCGAAGAACTTTGCAACAGAGGTAAAGAGTGAGAGATAAAAATGAGGAGGAATTTGAAGAGAAGAAACGTCACTAACTGAAAAAAGGTATTTTATAAAAATGCAAAAAACAATTATTTTTTAAATGTTTGAGAAAACTAAGAAAATCAAGTTTTTCCACCTGAGGTTAACCAAGTGTCTTCTTTCATCTACTTTAGGACTCAGAATTAAACCACTATTTTAGGGGGAAAATTCACGTTTTTGAAAATATTATCATGGAATATAACCTACTTTTTGGAAATTTTCGGGCTGATCTATAGTATATTTTTCGGAAAACACAAAAAATTTTATTTTCAGATAAACATCATTCATCGGTGAATCTTTGGAAGTTTTGATATTTATTTACGGATTCAAAAAGTAAAAAAAAAACATGTCAGAGGGATCAAAAAGGCAATGTTCATTAACATTGCCTGTCCATTAACATCATCAAATAAGAAATTACTTGTATTTTTTCGAGAAAGAAACATTAGCATTATACCGATGCTTCTAATTTTCTCAATAGGAGAAGTATTTAAGAGAACTTTTTAGTAAATAAATAATGGATTAAATGGGAAGATTAAATTTCAGTATTTTTTAAATGCTTTTTTATGTGCAAAATAAAAAAAAGGGATTAAAAGTGTCATAAGTTTAAGGATTTTCATTCTTACCTCAGACGTTATTCTTTTACTCTCCTTGCACAAGTATATAGAATTTTTTAAATATTTTCTCTTTTGCATTGAAATCTTCTTAAATATTCCCATATACATTCTATTATATTCCCACATATTTCCCCGAATTCCCGTATATTCAAAGTATTCATTGTATTCACAGATATTCCCAAATGTGCTGATGTTTTCTCAAGTATTCCAAAATATTCTCAAGAATTTAATGACTTGAATTATTAGTATATTTCTGTTTTAATTATAAATTTTTCCGTGTACTTGCAACGAAATTTCGTTGCGAACTTCTGTACTTTTTCGGCACACTGCCTGATTATAATTATAATACACTGAACTTTATTTCCTTTATATGGGTTAATTTATTTTTTTTAATGGTGTTGCATAATTTTAATTAAACGAATTTTAAAAAAAATGATTAGATATCAAATGAGTCTATAATCTATTTTACGTAAGTGATAAATTTTTTTCAATACGGATTAGTAGATATTTCGCACAATAATACATTAAATTTGAAATCCCATGAAGTTACAGATGTATGGTTTTCTTTTCTTTTCAAGTTAAACGTCTAATACCCGTGTAGAAATAGCCCCACTTGGCCCTATTAAAATTCGGGCACTAGTCGGGGGCTAGTCGGAGGAATTTTGTAGGCAATGTCCCTAGTCGGGGACTGGTCGGTCCGTAGTCGGGTTCTTTATGGTGAACATTTCTAGTCGGGTGCTGATCGGGTTCTAGTCGGGCTATTCTTGTTTTACTATAACATTTTTAATATCAATTCAACGAGACTTTAAGAATGTTCTTAATTGTCGTAAGATAGTCTAAAACACCTAAAGAGCAAAACATTACAGGAACGTTTTAAATAATTTATTATTAAAAAAATTATCGCAATACGCGATAAAATTTCTAAGTTCCATCGATACAAATTTCAAATGATCATTGAAAATTAAATTTTATGTCTTTATCAAAAGTTGTAAAATAGCCTAAAACGCGAAAATAACAAAATATTACACGAAGAAAAATTGTAAGCGATTTGAATTATTTATTTAAAAATTATTTTATTTATATTTCTGTTAACAGTTCATTTTTTACACGTATATGATGTCGTATAATAATAAAAAAATTAATGAGAAAAAAGAGTTGAAAAATTGTTGTCATAACTTTTTTAAACTGTGCCTTATGAGGATGGTTTTTTCATTCACTTTCAATTCTCTAGGTATAGAGTAGTGGATAAGACTACCGACTGCGAAAGATTCAGGTTTAGATGTAGGTTCGAAACCCCGTAGAGTTAGAAATTTTATTTGTAATATAATGTTAAAAAATGTAATATATGCATTCATTCTAAGCAGGGCCATTAACATTTATACACAAAACAGTCGCAATAAATTATTATTTATTTTTTTAAAACCTTTTTTGTGATATCTTTAGAGTATAGCAATAGTGGTACTGCGCGAGCGGTATATTTTTACCTGGGTAGTACCCGACTAGACCCCGACTAGGACAAGTCGGGTCATCCGACTAGCCCCTGACTTAAAGTGGGGCCAACTGGTCGGGTTCCCACTTATGTTTTATGTATTTTTATTATTGTTTCTAAACTACGGCTACGAAGTAGGGTAAGGTGGGGCGAGATAAACATAGTTGTCTTTTTAACACCAGTATTTAAAATATGCTAAGTCATTGCTTGAAAGTAAGTCCTTATATATATTCTGAAAACATTTTTAATTATAATTTTGCCAAGATAAAAGTAAATAAAAAAGTATATGCGGAATTAGAAACGAAAATAAAAAAATAGTGCGCTTGGCTCATACCGCCCCATGCCTGGGGCGGGATGAGCCAGGCACTGGGGCGGCATGAACCACTTAATTAAATGACTTATTATATATTATTTATAAGTAAGAGTATTGTTAAGTTAGAGTATTATAAAACAAAAACTTATCTTACACATATTTTTCAAACATTTTACGGAACATTTAAAACATTTAACGTTAAAATGATGCAATCCTTAATCCTAACCTCTACCGTTACTAACTCTACAAACAGTGAATAGAAAAACGATTTATATCTACATGTCTTTAATAATTGTTTCACAGAAATAAATATAACCATTTTTTGACTGTTCCGAATACATTGTCTCAGTCAAAATTAAATTTTACAGTAAGAAAACTCCCAAATACTAGACTGTTCCACTACATGACACTGAATTTCATATATACTGGGGTTTTACACCGTTTTTCTAATATGCTTGCCGTATTTTTCAACCATAACAATGTTTTTCTCATTTTATGGCATTTCGCGAGTTTTCAAACAAAGTTACTTGAGGAATATACCAGAAAAATAGTGCTCTCTTCTGGTTGCCAGCAACTCAGATTATATTATAATACAGACCAGGACCATTTCGCTGGCCCAACCACCCACGCAAAATGAAGTTTTTTTGTGCCAAATATTTAGTGCAGAATTTGTTCAAATTTGTACAACCGAAATTGGAATTTGTGCAACAACGGAAGTACCTGAAAACTCAAAAAAACACTGGCCGGGCCAGCGAAACGTTTCGCTGGCCCCGACATTATTCAAAATCAACTTTCTATGGGCATACTATTTTCGTCTTAATTTGTTCAAATTTGTGCAAC
>CAKNWT010233555.1:0-15532 GCA_932066315.1 Andricus coriarius
TTTTTTTTTTTATAGGATAAGTAGTTTCTCTTTTAATCGTAAAAAATATCCTGAAAAATACAAAAAATTAAATGTTTGGAAAAATGACGCAAGCTATGAAAAAATTAAATGCACAATAGTTGTTCACCCAAAAAGAGCTACAAATTTATAATCAATAATTTTTTGATAGGAAGCGTAGATTTTCTTTCAATCGTAAAAAATAAGTCTAAAAATAAAATAATTAAATTTTTGGAAAAAAGACACAAGACACAAGATATAATGAAAAGACAAAAGTTGTTTGAATAAAAAATATCTACAAATTTTTGATAAACTTTTTTCATAAAAATACATTAAAAATATAAAAATGAACTATTTGGATAAGCGACACAAGTTGCAATAAAATTTTTAACAACAAAATTGTGTTTTAATAGGATGCGTACCTGTTTTTAATTATAATAATTGTAATAATATCAATTCATTGAAATAATACATTTTTCAGGTTAGCTGAGAATAAAAATTAATGCAAAATAAGGAAGAAATATTCAAGTAATCATGCAAAGTAAAATTTTTACTTTATTTTGAAATATCTGAATAAGCAGTTCCGGACCGAAGTGTAGAAATAAATATAAAATACCTTTAATATATATTTAAATTAGAATGTTTGGGAATCTCATAAGAATCTTGAAATCCCGTAAATTTTTATGAAATCTGGAATTCCTTGAAAATTTAAATTAAAATTAAATTAAATTAAATTAAATTAAAATTATAAATTCAAATTTATGATTTTCTTATAATGATTTTCATAAAGATTGTTCTAGAATCGCGAAACAAATTATACGAAATTCATTATAGGAAGATCATTATATACCTATACTAAATTTTCTGTACTATTCTTTTGTAAGGGAGGACTAAAAGGGATTTTAAAATATTGCAAAGAATTATATGGGATTGCATGACATTGCATAAGATTGCAGAGACAGTGTACAACTGATTATAGGAGTAATTAACCCCTTGATGGGGACACTTTTTTCTTCTTCACGGGAAAAAGGAGAAAAATTATCAAAAATATTAACATTTAAATTATTGCAAAAAATTATTCATAATAATCTTCGAATTCATTTATTCACATTATTTAACTGTCAATTTGATAGTTCAGCATACGCATGGAAATTCTTAATGATTTATTTTCAAGTTACTTTTGTACTTAATATTTTAAAAAGCGTGATGTATAATTTGAAAATGATTAATTTTTAACGATTTAGTTTCGCGAACTTGATTTTAGAATACTTGAATTCCAAACGAAGTTTTGAATTATTATTATTATTAGAATTGGATTCATTATTCTTAAAGCTTCCAATAAGAAATCATATAATTTTCAAAACTTTAAGAATGATTAAACTTTCAAGGTTTACAATATTTAAAATTCTTCAATTCTGACCAGTGAAAATAACAGCGAATGTGTTTTTTGTACAGAAATCTAATTTAAACAAAAAAATAAAATCTAGGCAATTACTTTGAATTTCATTTGATACTGCATGATATGATATCTCTTAATATGTTTGATCATCTTGAAAATTTCTATAATTTCAATTTACAATTATAATTTTGAATGCGCAATTCTGATACAGATTAATTTTTGAAACATTTAAAGAAAAGTTGTTTAGTTTTAAAAGTATTTGTTTCGATGTTTCTTGATTTTTAAATGCTCAGTCAGGAACGTTACTCATTTGTTAATGTTTGATTTGTTATTCTAGGTTTTTTTTACCAGATAACACTAATTTTAAATGTACAGTTTTTAAATTTCACTATAGAAAAACAAGCATTCAGTAGGATTTGTGCGGATACTATCGTCATCAAGAATTTATGACTCTTTTGATATTATTCACAAAAAAGTAGTCCTTAAAATTAAAAAAGATTGATTAAAATCCTTTAAAGATACCCTGGAATCTTTTTCAATATCCTAAAACCTTATAATTCGTATACAATCGTTGTAAATCTTCTGAAATTCTAACGAATTGTTTAAAAACCTGATACAGATTTTGGAATTACTTCAAATCATTAGACTTCTTTGAAATTCCTTAAAATTGTTTAAATCTATTGAAAATTCGTTGGAATTCTTGGAAATACCTGAAAATTTTTCAAATCCTTGAAATCTTTTGAAATATTTTGAAATTTCTTAGGCGCTTGTAAATTCGAAATGTTTGAAAATGTTTTCAAGTTTTTGAAATCCTTGAAATCAATCAACTCTTGTGAATAAATTCCTTGAAATCCATTAAAATATCAAATGAGTTGAAATCCCGTGAATTTACATGAAATCTGATGGCATCCCTTTAAATATCTTGAAATATTTGAAGCCCTATAAAATCTGTTGAGGTCTAGGAAAATTCATTAAAATATCTTATTGAAAGTATTTAAAATTCCTCAAAATTACTAAAATCTTCGGCAATCTTAAAAAAAATATTTTTTAAATTCTTTGAAATATTTGAAAAATCTTGGAAGTTCTCTGAAATCCCTTACAGTCTTTCTCAATATCCTAAAATCTTATAAATCTTATAAATCCTATGAATATCTTTAAATCTCCGGAATCCGACGAAATCCCTCAATTTTTCTAAAATTCTTTGCAGTTTATAGAAATATTATAAAATGTTTAGAATTTTTTTTATATATATTGAAATCCGTCAGAAATCACTTGATATCCTTGAAGTAATATTTAATCCCTTAATTAACTCTTGTGCAATTCCTCAGATTTCCGTAAAATCTTTAAAATCATTTTAATTACCTAGAAATGTTTAAAAGCTTTGAAAATATCTTAAAATAATTAAAATCGTTGGAAATTCTATGAATTCACTTGAAATCTGTTGAAATCTTTTTAACTCATTGAAAGTCTTTAAAAAAATTTGAAGTCTTTCACAAAAATTGACATTGCTTTTAAGGCTGGTCTGCAAGACTTTTATCGGGTCGGATAAAATTTCCTGATGAATGAATGAATTAAACATGATTTAATTTTAATTTCAAATACTTTAAATTTAAATTGAACATTTTTTCATGCATCAAAGTTTAAAATTTGTAATTGGTATGTCTTGGAAAAATGCTTAGTACCTGGGAAATGACCAAAAATTTGGTTTTTAGAGGCCACGTCAATTTAACCCTCAGAGGCCATATGGGTGCAAATCGGGCAGGCCGGAAATATCAAATGTCCCTCCCTCTCAGGCACGCACTGCAGAACGGTAATTATGTCTATACTTCGGCCTAGCCGTCGAGCAACAGCTTGGCGTCAGTCGCACTACAGCTGCTCTGAAGGAAACGCCGAAGTTACCTTAGGCCAAATTTGCACCCGTTTGGCCTCGGCGTCACAAATGAGGTTCTGCTAATTTTTTTTTCAAGTGCCACGATAAAAAGAATTTCTGCAATTATTAGTGCCTACTACGCAAGTATTTACTTGTTTTGATTTTCTTTCTTTTCCGTGGTGTCTCGTAGATCCTAACCTCGTCAGTGGACATCAACAACACACCAGCCGACTTGTGGCATATATATATGTATCCATACGTGTATATTTAATTTCAATCAATACTGGATGTATTATGTACTAAATTTTTTAAAGAAACACATTTTTTGCATTGGACATGTTTTTTTACCTTTTTAAAATCATTCTTTTTTGAAGCACCTATTAAAAATAGTTTAAGTATAATTTATCGAATAGGCAATTTTTTTCATTGCAATGAAAGTATTTATCTCCATTTTCCCAAAGTTTCAATGATATATCTATATTAAATAAAAAGACACAATTTTTTGCGTAAAAAACGAATTTTCTAAAAAGTTTATTCAATAATTGCCATTTTTGATGTGATAATTCAATTTAACAGTTTTGGTAATAAAATATTTCAATACCTGAAGAAATTTTAGGTCAAAATCATATACTTTATGTGTTATTAAAATGAAAATTGCAAGAATATAAACAATTAAAATCGTGAAAACCAGATTTGCACCCGTATGGCCTTCACGTTACTGGAGAGAGGTATGGCCTCTAAAGGTTAATTAGTCATATCTCTCTATATGTATACATTTTTCCGACGCCGCCCCCTCCAGGTCACTTCTCTGGATCTGCGCCTGCTTAAATTAGAAAAATCTTATCTTATATGAGAAAGACCCATATCTTTTTTGGGCAAGTGCAAAGAGCATGACGGGAAAAGCACTGGCAGCAATGGTACAATTCTTCAACCTTAATGCCTTGAGTGCAAGAAAACTCGCCAGAGTGTTAGACGGAGCTACTGCGCTTAAATACTTTTTCTTCTATTTTCTCTACCACCCCTATTTTCCCTCTCTTTTCTTGTTTCTTACTCGCTTTCTGCGGGTGTCAAACTTGCTGTATCACCGGTTCGTTTCCCAGAGTCGCACCCTTATAAGAGACGCCTCGCCATCAAGAACTTTGGAAACAGAAATTAACAAGTTCTAACTAATGGTAGTTGAGGGTAAATAACCTGGATGTTATGTTTTACCTTTCCTGGTTCAAGTGTTTGTCTTGATAAATACTTTGCATAACTTGAGACTGAGAGAGGAAGAAAAAGGGCGATCTTGAATAAGGGAGGGTTTGAAATTAATTATAGGGGCTATGAAGTGGGTCGAGGAAATGCGTTTTATCAAAGTTCTTTTCCGAGAGCTTAATTGTTGTTGGCAATGAATTTTTAATTGCCTAGAAAACAAACATGCGCGCGATTATTATTTTTTTTCTCGCGCAATTTTTAAATTAAAATATGAAATGAACAGCTTGATGAACGCTATTGATTTATCAATAATGGTCGTCTAAAGTTCGTCAATACAATGTGACCACAATTTATCCAGAATTTCGGGGTTGGTCCCAATGACCTTCACGGTAAATCGCGGCTCACCGAACTCTACTTCTTCTTCTTCTTGCTTGTGACTTCTCATAGTGCCGAACCGTAAACTGCGCAACTCTGCTAACCTTGCAAGCGCCTCTCTCTCGCCCCCTTGGACCTCCTCATCCGGTATGCAGGATCCCGTAAATCGCGGTCCCAGTGTAGATCAATCCACGCGACTCAGAGAAACGAAAAATCGCTGATAAATTTTCTCAATTTTTAAGAAATCCTCTTTTGAACAATGGAAATAATGTTGTTGAAAAATTTTAAAACGAAATTGTTAGGTTATGGTAGGTCCTGAAATTCTCTTCAATTGGGCAATCGATGCGTGTCGAAGACGCGAACAAATATATCATATACGTTACTTTTGTATTCCTAATTTGAAAAAATTTCTCCTCATATCAAGATGATAAAACATAATTTTTTTGAATTTTCATTTCGACTGTCCCGAAGAATATGTCACTAACCAATTTTTCCGAAAACAGAGCGTATCAACTGTATTATGCTTCGCTAGAGTGTCGTATCTCTATTTAAAAGTACATAGAGATACGACACTCTACCGAAGTAAAATATAGGTAATACACTCTGTATACGGAAAACTTTGTTAGTGACTTATTCTTCGGGACAGTCGATTTGGCATGGTCATGAGAAGTATGTCAATGGATAATTTGGCGTGTCTCGATGACAAAAGCTATAATGTTTTTCGTTCAAAATCAACAATTTCCGATGAAAAATGTTTGAATAACCTGAAGTTTAAAAAAAATTGTGAATATTTTTGGCAATTCAATCATTCAATTAAAAAACACCAATCATTTCGCAGGAAAAATACATTCATAATCCACATTTTTTAACAGATTTAAAATCTTGTTTAAGTTAAAAAGATGTATGTATACATTATATACCTCATTATACCTATACGAATTTTTTATGTAAAATGCTAAATTTGTAAATTTTGTTATTTGAAACACAAATCATTGGACTTAAATCAAATTTGCTCTGCTTAAAAATACCAATTTCCTTTCAAATACCAACGTAACCTAAAGTTTTTCGAGAGTTGCAAATATTTTTTGAAATTAATTAATTGGTTATTAAAAATATTAAGAATTTCTGCCGAAAATTACTAAAATAATAGAAATTTGTTCAGAAATGTAAATTTGGTATAAAACCTACTTGTTGTTGTGCTCACTCTTCAGCAGTTACCCTATTTTTGTCGAAAAACAAGTGACTTACCCAATGTCCTGCCACCGCGAAACCCCTTACGTGGTCTAGAAAATGTTCAAAGTGCATTTTTGTAACCTCAATCCCGATTCATCAACCATTATGGGTAAGTTTTGAGTGCTTCACAGATTTCGCCATTTTTGTGTTCCCGGTCCAACAGCCTTATAATAAACTGAAACTCCTGAAAATTTGAAATCTTTTTCGAATTATAATGATTTTTATTTTATAATACCAATTTTTGGGACATAATGCTAATATAATCTAATATTTTATACAATGTGTTAATCTTTTTTTTTTTTTTTTATTAAAAGTACTAATTTCCACACAAAAAAACCCCTAACATAATCTCAAATTGTTTAAAGGTGTTTTTCAAATTATAATTATTTTTGTTTTAAAATACCAGTTTATGGCGTATAAACATAAAATAGACAAAAATGTTAAAAAATTATAACCCTTTAAATTCTAATGATTTCTGTTTAAAGTAACATATTTCCTGTGAAGAACATTAATATAAATCTAAAATTGTACAAAGTTATTAATATTCTTTGCAATCCAATTAGTTAAAAATTAAAAATATGAATTTTGAACGAAAAATAATGACACAATGAAAATATTTTGAATTAATATCAAATCATAATGATTTTTCCTTTAAAATACAAATTTTTGGAGTAAAACGCTGGCATAACCTAAAAAAGTTAAAAGTTATGAATCTTCTTTGCATTTTAATTTTTCAGATTAAATATACTAATTTGCGACAGAAAACACTAAAATAATCTATAATTGTTAAAAGATTATTGATCCTGTTTGAATTATGATGACTTTTGCTTTAAAATACCAATTTCTTGCGATGAACTGACATAACCTAAAATTATTCAACAATGTGCATCTTCTTTAAAATTTAATTTTGTTTATATTGAAAATACTAATTTTTAACGATAAAAACTTACAGAATCGAAAATTGTTAAAAGATTCTAAACTGTAATGATTTTTGTTTTAAAATGCGAAATTTTTGCGTAAAACGCTGATCTGACATTTAATGACATATTATTTTTGTTTAAAATAACCTTTTTCGTGAGAAAAGCATTAGTATGACCAGAAACTGTTCAAAATTTGCAAATATGTTTCGAACTAAAATGATTTTTGTTCTTAAACAAATTTTTGGGGCAAAACGCTAACATAACCTAAAAATTTGGAAGGTTTTGAATGTTCTTTGAAATCTAATTTTGATTAAATTAAGAATATATAATGTTTTTACGAAAAACAATAATATAATCGAAATATGTTCAAAGATTCTGAATGATGTTCAAATTATATGTTTTAGAATACTAATTTTTGGTGTAAAACGCTTACATAAGCTAAAATGGTGTAAGTATGTGAATTTTTCCTGAAATCGAATTTTTTTGTTAAAAACACTTATTTCCTATCAGAAAAACTAACCTAATCCAAAATTGTTAAAAGATTCTAAATCTTGTTCAAATTATGATGATTTTTATTTTAAAATAAAATCTTTTTGTGTAAAACGCTAATAAAAAAATTAAAACATACCATTACACAGATCTCAAAAATTCTCTATCATTAGCTGCAAGTTTTGCAATGAAAAAAACAACTTAATATGAAACGGTTTTTAAGGACTCGAACTTTATTTGAATTCTGCAAGTCTTAGGAGTGTTTTGAGGTAAATATGAATTTGATTTTGGTATTTTTATAAATAGGTCGAATCAGATTTATGTCAGGAAAGAAATAAAGTTTTCAACTTTGTGTTCGGCGACTATAAGTCCTTGACAAAGTCTTATTGTTGGTTTCGATAAGTTCCGACTGCCTGTACTCGAAATGTCAGAAAATAGGATGGAAGTTAAAGCCTTCTTGAAATAAAGCATGCCTTCGAGAAGCAATGTATTTCAATTCAACGTTACAGGCATAGTGAGCCCATGAGCGCGGTTGCAATATTTTATTCACACAGGATCAGGACAGGATTTTAAAACAAATTCGACAAAATAAGCGACAATTTTTTATTAGGAAGGCAACATACTTCAACAAGCATAAGAATGATTGTTTCTTTATTGAAACTCTTTATTATGTTTCTTAACAATAATTTCTTTCTGGAATAATTCACCTTTTCAAACAGTTTTTTTTATTTCGTTTCTTTTTATTTAAAAAATTTAAAAAATAAAAAAAATACAATCAGCCGAATAATATTATTTTTAACTTATGCAATTGTTAAATTAATATATAAAATTAATATTATTACGAAGTTTTTGTATTTCATAGAATCTACTAACTAAAGCAACCGAAGAGGAAATATTGTTGATAATTGAAGGCTAGCATGTCGTAAGAGCCTATCCCACAAATTTTCAGAAATGGGATTATTGACTTAATTAGAACAAATTTAATGTATGTATGTACATCACGACTAAAGGATTTTTTTAGCTTCTCACTTTATTTGTAAACATAACTGCTGAGAAGTTTTTCAGCGAAAAGTAAATTCCCACTTTTTTTAAATTAAAAATTTTATTTTTTTATCGCCGCCCAAACTTTTTTTTATCACGTGGAAATATGAGCCTCAAATTAAGAAAATCTTCTTTCATTTTTTCGAAACCCAATAATATTTTGTAATCAAACCTTTTTTGTATCAATTCAACAACTCAGTAGCTAGAAATACAATTTTCACTTTTTTTAAATTGAAACCTGATAACATTTTTCAAGCAGGCTTTCCAGGGTACAACACAGCACTGAATTATCTCGAAAGGACTTTCTTTTTTTTAAATAAAAAATTCTACCCTTCAGTTAATGAAAATTTGATATCTTAACTTCAGAATTAATGTATAGTATTTTTTTCAATAAATAGACAATCAAACCGCTGCATTTTTGTTCAAAAATATCAATTTTCAACAAAAATACAAATATAACCTATATTGTTTAAGAATTGTAAATATTCTTTGAAATATAATGAGTTTTTATTCACAATACCAATTTTAGGTGAAAATTTCACATAAAATAACAAAAGATTGTTTAAGATTATGAATATTTTTTTGAACCTAACAATTTTTATTTGAAATAACCGATTTTTGGTAAGAAATGTTGAAATAACCTAAGATTGTTGAAAATTGAAAATCATGTTGGTGATTTTTTTCAAAATGCTTATTTCAGGTGAAAAAAATTAACACCTCGTATATTTTTAATAATTTATTAATAACCGCACAATAGTATTTAAACAGCACAAATTTTCCCTAATTCGCGTAAGATTGTTTATTATTTTTCTTATAAAGAAAAATGATTTGTAGATTAATTCAGGCAAATTAAAAATTTTATATATAAAACAACACATCCTTACACCATTTTTTTAGAAAGGAAGTGCATCAACAGTCGCGCGCCACGCGCGCGTTTAGTTGTTTTATTTAAGGGGGAAATCATATTCGCTACAAAATAGAAAATACAAATTTCGAATAACTACTTATTTTTTAGCTTTATTTTCTTATTTTTTACTAAAGTTATATAAATATAATTTTTCCAAGATTCTTGAGAAAATTCAAAAAGATTTTTGAACATTTCTGATATTTGAAACCAAAATGTCAAGAAAAAAGTTTGCTCTTAAACCAACAAGATTTTTGTTTTTAATCAAAAACAGTTTAATTTATCAAACAAGATGAATTTTCAACAAAATAGTTACATTTTCATCCAAAGAGATAAATTTGAATTAAAATTATGAATCTTCAAACAACTAACTGATTTTTAACAAAGTAGTTGAACTTTTAACCAAGTACATAAATTTTAACCAAAAAAGATGAATACTTAACGGAAAATATAAGAGTTGATATTAAAGATATACAAGATTTTTATTTTAAATCAAAAAGTGTTCAATTTACTCGGAGAGACGAATTTTCAACAAAAGAGTTGAATCTTCAACCAAAAAACAATTTCATTTTCAGCCGAAAAGTTTCAATTTATTAATAAAAAAAAAGAATAAATTTCTGACAAAAGAGATGAATTTTCAAACAAAATCATTTTTCTAAGTTTCTCGAGAAAATGAAAAAAAATGTTTGAAGATCTCAGATATGCCGAAAAAATATCTAGAAAATTTCCAAGAATTTTATTTTTACTTAAAAGGATTTCACTAAATTTCATAAAACATTGACTTATTTTAAATGATATTAGGGACTTTTTGACGCTTGAAAGAATTTAGAAAGATTTTCTAAATTTTCGGAAATCATTTAAGGCTTCTAAATTCCTAAATACCTTTTAAACTGACTCAAATCAATCCTAAAAAAACATGAAAATCTTCAAAAGCTTACACATTTTTTGTTCGAAATCTTTAATGATTTACATTTTATTTTGAATTTGTTGAAATATTTTCCAAATCAAAATCAAATTTTAATCTTTTCAAAACTTCTAAATATCTTTTGAAATATTTGAAAGTTTTTCTAACGTTTTTTGAAATTATTATAATTATACATAAAATAAATATAAATATAGTACAATTTATATAAATGTTACATATTTGAGAAGATTTTGGAAAATTTTAAATAGTTAACTAGTTACATTTTTAAATAGAGAAGATGAATTCTTAAAGAATATTCTGATAGTTAATATTTCAATCGAAAAAGATTTTCACTTTAAATAAAAAAAAGTTGAAATCATTCAAAAAATACCAATTCTCAACAAAATAGTTGAATCCTCAAATAAAAAAAATAATTTTCCACTAGTTGTATTTTTAACCAAAACAGATTAAATATTTTACAAAAGAGACGAACTTTCTACCAAAGATTTAAATTTTTTAACCCGAAAATAGGAACTTTCTACAAAAAAAGTTATTTTTCAACCAAACAATTGATTTTTTAACGAAATGGATGAAGTTTCTAGCAAGAATATATTCGTGTACTATAAAAGCCAAATTTTCAGCAAAATACATAAATTTTCAACAAAACAGTTTAATTTCAAAATAAAAAATGTAAAGTTTCCACCAAAAATGAGTTGGTTAAATTTTCAGTAAGAAAAATTAATTTTCAACAACAAAACAACAAACTAAAGCCAATTTGCAACAAAATAGTTTAATTTTTAACCAAAAAATATGAATTCTCAACGAGAAATGTAATAGTTGATATATTTATCCAAAAAATTTTTAATTTACAATCTAAAACATTTAAATTCATAAAAACACAAATTTTTTAACAAAATATTTGGATCGGCCACCACAAAGATTTCATTCCTAAAACAAGCAGTTGCAATTTTAATTAAAAAATTATGAAATTTCTACAAAACTAGATGAATTGTCAAACCGGAAAGAAGAATTTTTAACATTTAACATTTTTAAATCTTTTCCAATAGTCTCTCAAAATTAATTTTTGTAAATATAAAAGAATATAGGAGTTTTATATATTTATGTTATTTATGTTCAGAACAGAAATGTAAGATCACATATTTTGTAATTGTTTAAATGTTTCATTTATCATTTTTTTTTGTTTGAAAATTTAAAACTGTTCATCTATTAACCTGAATTTTGTACAAGCTATAGCATTAAGATCAGTTTAAAAACCTTTTTATTTTAAAAGTTTTAAAGAAATTGGTCACATTTTCAAATTCTTCATTTGAATTAGTAGAGAAAAGCAGGGCTTTTTCAGATATCTACTTGAATATTAAAAAAAAATTTTGGCTTCGAAGAACTCTGAAAACCTCTGAAAACTTATTTAAGAAGACTTATACAATTTTTTAATTTCTAACATATAAACTGTTTTCTTCAAAAAATACTTATCTAGTGTATAAATTTTACAGAATAATTTTAATATTAAAAATTTAGGTTGAAATTTTAATCGAGTTTATGAAAAACATATTTTTCATAATCAAGCGAACGTCACAAATTTATCAGCATTTTCAAAAATGTTACCTTTTATATTTTTAACAGAATATGATATTCCATATAATTGGATTTTATGTTACGTTTCTTGACAGGGAAACATCAAATTTTGTATTTCAAAGTGTATTATCAACCAGAATTGTAAAAAATAAATGATATTTTAACGAAAAAAGATGTTAATTTCAAACAATAAAACAGTTGAATTTATTCTGAAAAAAAATTTCCACGAAATAGCTGAACCCTCAAACAAAACAAAATTTTTTTTTTAGCATTTGCATTTTCAAACAAAAAAGACACAAAATTTCAATTTTTTAACACAAAAATATGTATTTTCTACCAAAAAAGACGGATTGTCAACGAAATAGTTACCTTGTTAACCAAGGAAATGAATTTTAAACTGAAATGATGAACCTTTAGTGCTATTTTTTTTAATCCTTAATTTTCAACCAGTTGCATTCAAAAAATATATATATAATTTTCAGCTAGTTGCATTTTTAACCAAAAAAGACGAATTTTGAACATAATAGTGGAATCCTCAACAAAACCAGATAATGTTTTAAACCAAAAAGACGAATTTTCAACCCATGAATTTTAAGAAAATTTTGTTATTATCGTGAATCCTATTAAAATCATCAAGAAGCTTCAAAATTTTTTCCACATATTCAAAAATGTAAATTTTTTAAAAGCTTTTGAAATATTTTCAACTTTTATATTAATTTTGGAATCTTTTTGAAGTTTCGAAATATCTTCAACTTATTCGCATGTTTTATAAATCTTTGGAATCCTGCTAAGTGAAAGATTTTGCTTGAAAATCTTTCACGTTCTTTTTCGAAATTTTAGAAAATAATTTGAAGTCTTTGTCAATTTTCTCTTAAAATTTATTTTTGCAATAAAAAATCAGCTTACATTTTTCCATACAATCGGGCGAACAACATTATTTTTAACTTATGTAATTGTATTAATTTATTTATTTAAGTATTAAATATAAATATTTATGAAATCTCGAATTATTCCGAAAATTTGGAAAAATCTGTTAAGATTAAAAAATCTGGCCTTAAATATTTCAGATTTTTTTCGACATTAGTAGAAATCTTTTAAAATGTTTTGAAATCTTTTTCAAAATCTTGCAAAATTTATATTTTGTTTGAAATTTTAGGAAATCCGCTCAAATTTTAAATTATTTTTTTTTAACATTTCCAAAACTCTTAAACCTTTCACATACCTTTTCAAATTATATACATTTTTGTGAAAATAGTCTTAAAATTCTGAAAAGTTAATAAAATTGCCTTCAAATTATTCTATTGATTGGAAGAAATTTTTTTCTTATCGTGAAACTTTTCAAAATGCATGAAAGATTTAAAAATTTCATACCAAAATATTAATATATGTACATTTTTTATCTCCTCAAAAATCTTTTAAAGTATCTAATTAATTTAGAATCTGTTTGAAACTTCTAATATGTTTTAAACTCACCACGAATTTTTTTCAGAACACTTTTTAATCTTGGTAATCGAAAATTTTGGCTTTAAAATCGTCTTTGTTCATTTTAGAAATTTTAGGAAATAATTAAAAACATTTTGAAATCTTTTTCAATTTTCGTGTAAAATGTATTTTTCAAAATAAAAAATCAATTCAATTTTTCCCAGGAATTTTAAGAAATTTTTACCATCGTGAAACCTTTCAAAATCTTCAAAGTTTTCATTTCCAAATATTTAAAAATGTACGTTTTTTCTTACTTCTTTGAAATGTCTTCAAGTTTTAAATTAATTTTGAATCTTTCTAAAACTGGTAAATGTCTGTGAAAGCTGATCGAATTTTTTACAAAACTTTGTCACCTAGCTAAACTGAACATTTGTACTCTAAAATCGTTTATATTTATGGTTGATTATTTTTTCGAAATTGAAAGAAAGGGTTCAAAATGTTTTGAAATCTTTGTCAATTTTCTCTTAAAATTTATTTTTAAAAATAAATAATCAGTTTCGAATTTCCCAGGAATTGTAAGAAATTTGATTTAGTCTCTTGAAACATTTTTAAATTCTTACAAATGCTTCTTTTTTTATAAATCTTCAAAAATCTACACATTACATTTTGAATTTCAAAGTTCTGGGGAGTTTTGTTACATTAATTATTATTATTATTATTATTGAATATATTATTTAGATAACATTGCGAGTAATTTCGAGATGGTTCGAGAATCCATCGAAAATTGTTATCATCGTGAAACCTTTTGAAATTTCTTATTGCAAATTTTTTATAAAAGTTTGCAATCTTGTTCATGGAAAGATTTTGCTTGAATCTTTCCCATTCATTTTCGAAATTTTAGAAAAGAACTTAAAATCTTTTGAAATCTCTGTCAAGTTTCTCTTAAAATTCATTTTCAAAATAAAAATTCAGTTCAAATTTGCCCAAGAATTTTAAAAAAGTTTTTTTTTATTTTCTTGAAGCATTTAAACTTCCTAAAAGCTTCGAAATATTTTTCGAAATCTTCAAAAATCTAGATTTTGTTTACAATTTTTTGAAATATTTTCAAATTTCAAATTTTTTTTTCAACTGTTTCCAAAACTTTTAAACCTTCTAAATATCTTTTAAAATTATTCGAATTATTCCAGAAATTTTCTTAAATTCTAAAAAATTGCCCAAAAATCTTCCAGAATCTGTTATGACGATTTTAGAAATCTTTTGTAATCTTTCAAAATCTGTTGACATATTTTAAAATGTTTTTAAATATTCCCTCAAAATTAATTTTTCAAAATAAAAAATCAGTTCAAATTTTCCCATGAATTCTAAGAAATTTTTTTATTATCGTGAATCTTTTAAAAATCCTTAAGTAGCTCATAATTTCTTTTTCCAAAAATTAAAAAATGTACATTTTTTAGATGTTTTCAAATATTTTTAACTTTTAAATTAATTTTGAATATTTTTCAAATTTCGAAATGTCTTAAACTTACTCAAATTTTTTATAAATCTTTGTAATCTTGATAATTGAAAGAGTTTGCTTGAAAATATTTCCCATTATTTTAAAAATTTTAGAAAATAATTTAAAATCTTTGTCAATTTTCTTTTAAAATTTATTTTCAAAATAAAGATTCAGTTTAAATTTTTCTAGGAATTTCAAGAAAGTATCTTAATTTTCTTGAAGCCTTTTAAACTTCTTAAAAAGCTTCTTCATTTTTGAAATCTTCAAAAATGCATTAATTATCATTATTATATTATTTAGATAACCTTACATTTTTCATAAACCTTCAGTTTGCAGACTTTTTTCAAGCGGAAAAAAAAATGAAAACTTCATGCAATCACGAACACGTGTTTCCCGACAACAATAGCTTCAAATTGTTTCGGGTAATTTCGAGCTGGATCGAGAAATAATCGAAAATGACACCATGCGCTTTTTAGTAAAAAAAAAGTAGCAAAAGTGCGCTACGCGCGCGCATTCATGTTTTTGGCAATTTCGAAAAGATATTTAATCTTGTGGACCAAGAATAACAGGTTGGAGAAATAAGAAACGTTATTTACAAAATTTGTTCTTTTTCATAGAAAATTAATCTTCTTTGTCGAAAATTATTTTTTTTTCTTTGAAAATTCAAAACATGTTAAAAAGTCGTATTTTTTGGTT
>CAKNWT010233573.1:0-10237 GCA_932066315.1 Andricus coriarius
TTAGCATTTTTTATTATATTACTTTACAATAATCAGAAGGTTTATTGTGTATAGTGCTTTAACTATTATGCAAATGCCAATTTAAAGTATAACAATTAAAAAGTGGACTATTTTTGTTGATGAAATACCCCAATCTTGCAGTTCTATACAAAGGTAGTTTATAATAATTACATAATAAGCACTGAATTTATCATGGCGTAGTACACTAAAAGTACTAAACTTGCAAAAAATAAATTTTTTCATCACAAAATGCCATAGAATTTAATATGCAATCATTCATGAAATTTATTGATATCGTTAACAATAATTATTGAAATATACGTGTTATCCATTATAATATAACTTTTTTTACGTTAATTGCATGAAACTGTTTTAAAAAGACATGTAAATTATGCTTAAGAAAGTTCTGCAAAAAAGTTTAGCCCTGACAGTTTACAGCAGACCAAAATGCAAGAAATCGCTTTTCGCACATTTTTTGGTCTCAAAATTGAATTGAGGAGATTTTGTTTACTTTTCCTCAGAAAATTTACAATCATATACGTACTTTTTGAACAAATTTGAAATAGTTTTATGTTTTCTCAAGTCTTAAAATAATGATTGAAATCAACATATTCATGTTTCTCTATGAACAAATACTCAAATCACACAAAAAACCAGGGTATCCAAATTTTGCAAGCCGTTGACAATTATATCGTGTAATAAATGTAAATTACTCATTGTGTAATATTTTGATGCGACTTCCTAGCTCCATTTGATACATGTGCATTTTGTGTGGGTTAACAAAACTTGGAAACCCACTTTAAAAAACTGGACTCGAAAATTCTCTTTGAATATTTATCAGCTTTTTTAAAAGGAAAACTTTCAAACTGGTAAAGTAGGGTCCACAATAGTAAGTTTGATATGAAATTACAAAGTTAGACTTTGATTAGTGATATTTCAAATATTTAAGGAGATTCCTGTTTAAAATTTTACCTAAATTATCTTTGGACTTTCTACTTTTAATCGTCCCCTTCTTTAATCAGCAAAGACTTGCCCGAAGAAATTTTTGAAAATTTCCTAGGTAGTGTGCCGACGATTTCAAATTTTCTGTCACAGCTGGTAAGTATGATACATGTAAAAGACACTAAAATCTAAATTTTACAAGATTGTACTTTCGTAACTATAAATTAAACGTCGAAACGTCCACTGATTCTTTTAATGTATGTTTGATGTCAATTTTTTGTCGTTTATAAGAACATTAATAAAAATAAAATAAAACATTGTTGCATTTGTACTGCAGGTTCAGTGATATTGAAAAACTTATCTATCTTAAATTGTATGATTTCTAAATCATACAGGTTTTTATATTTCACAATGAAAACGAAAAACAGATATCAGACTTACCCCTTAGTCTGATTTTTAATCACCATGTCATAATTTATCATTAAAAATAATAAAAATGTAACATTTTTCAAAACAGCAACGGATATTAAAGGAAAATATAATATCTTCTTTCATTGCAGAAAAAATTCAACAAAAGGTGCTTTTCGTAGGAAAATTTCAAATCAAAAGATCAAATGACACACTTAGGAATTAGAGTTTTCTAAAACCATTTAAATTTTTTTTTTTTAATAATTTAAATTAGAAATATCTAATGTTGTATCTAAATGTCTATGTTGTATTAAAAAACATAATAAGTAATTTGGTTTTCATTCCAAATATTCTCTTTATCGCACTAGCCCCGTTATCACAGTTATCCCTATCGACCCTAGGTTGAACAAATTTTTGAAGAAAAATGTGCACTGTTTCTCACTGGTGCGTCGCTATGATATATGAAGGTAATAGTGGCACCATATTTGTTAACAGGGCTATTTCTTGATTGTCCACAATGACTGATAGATTGTGCTAAAACCCGCTGTTTGGTAGCACGTACGCGAAAATGGAACAATAACCTTTCTAGACCCAATTCTGCGAAATCGTCGACCGTTAGGGTGAGCGCTTAAAACCATAAAGGAGAAACGTGTGAAGAGTACCTACAACGTATTATGTTTTTCTTAAACTCCGTACTTATTGTTAGGCAAAAGAGCGAGAGAATAAGGGTAAGAAGGAAAAGAGGTAGAAAGTGGTAAAAGCAAATCCTGTAAACCATACTATGACAGAATGATTTTTTTGTACATATAGAGGTAAAGGACTCGCATCATCAATATAAGGCATCAGCATCCCATGCTTTAGACCATAAGAATGAGTTTTTTTCTTCTGAAACGAGCGTGCGTAAAAATGACGGAGAATCAAGATTTCAGCATGAGGCTATAACATTTTTACTTCCTTCTAGTAAATCTATTAGTGCTTTATTCTTTTCTCACTGGTTTTATCTGAAGAGAGAGAGAGAGAGAGCAGAAGATACTGATCAAATATATCATTTTTTACGGTGAGCATTTTATTACTATATTTTATGTGTCACTTTTCGCTATATGTTAATAAATGTAGGTAAGTAAATTATGTCGAAGAATAATTATGTCTAATAATAAAATAGAAAATTTCAGAATTTAATTATAAGTAACGCAAAGTTTAATGTTTGTGTAAAGCTGCTGCTTTGCATTGTATATACGTATTTGCTTTATAAGTTAAACCTCAAATAGCAAAAGGGAGACATCTGTATGCTAAAGATTTCCCCAGAGAAAAATTTACGATAAGTTTCGATAGAATCATATTTCTTGTCCTGTTTATTTAAAAATATGTTTAATCCTTGCAGAATTAGATCAATTTTTACATTTCCTGATTACTGATTTCATATCATATAATTCAACAGTCATAAAACGACCTTTTCTGCTGAAACCATCCCAGGATAGTAGTTGAACATATCACAACATAAGACGTAGATTCCCAAGTGGAAACAGAACTTTCTTGTCAGATGTAACACCCCCATCCATTTGAAATTGTTTTAATTCTTTCATTTCAACAATCAAAATTTGAAAACCTGAAAGCCTTTATAAACTTAATTTCAGAAAGTCTGAATTCGTGTCCAAAATTCAGGATCATTTCGTTGTTCTAAATTAAAATAATAAATCATAAATAATCATAATAAATCATATATAAATAATAAAATAAATCTTCCGACTGCACCTTCAATCACAGGGTCACTAAAATCTCGAGAAAAAAAATAGATTTCCTCTGTTTCTAATTCAAGCCAATAAAACAAAATAATTTATAATTTTAAGTATCAAGTTTAATACTTGTTGTAAAATTTCAAATAGTAAGTCTTTCAAAACTTTAAAGAAATTAAGCTTTAAATTTCATGCACAAATTTGAAGTTTATAGAACAATCATAATTCGACAGATTCAAATTAAACCATTGAAAATAGCTCATACTGAGTGACCTAAGTTGTCAATATTCCACAACTGCGTCTCAATTTCTCATATACCGTGTTTCAGTTTATGGATT
Organism: Andricus coriarius; assembly: GCA_932066315.1. Taxonomy (NCBI): domain Eukaryota; kingdom Metazoa; phylum Arthropoda; class Insecta; order Hymenoptera; family Cynipidae; genus Andricus; species Andricus coriarius. The sequence continues at coordinate 3,422 of CAKNWT010233573.1, forward strand.
AGCATGTTATTGAGATGTCAAGAGTTAAAATTTGATCAATTGAAGATGCTACAATTTCAACAGCTATGACTATAAAGTTATATACTTTTTAACGTTTATATTCACAATTATTCAATTTCAATGGCTTCTGATTATAAATGATTACACCAAATGTTTAAAGCCTTAAAATAATTTTATTGTAGCATCTTCAATTGATCAAATTTTAACTCATATTATGCAACTATCACAAAAATTATACAATCATATTTTTTTAAATAACTATAAAAGTGTTTAGAATAATTTCAAGTTTAATAATATAAAACTGTAGGATTTCGGAAATTTATAATTATTTAATTGTTAATTTAAGCAATCAAAATTGGACAATTTTAGATATAGGAAATTCGATAAATACCTAATGAAGGATTTCAATTTAAAGTAGTCAAATTTTTAGTATTCGATTTAAAGCTCTCAAAATGCAAAAGCTACTTGTTTTTACATTTTCTAATTTATAAAGTTTCAATCATACGATTTTAGAATTAGGCTTTCAATACTAAATCCTTTTTGAAAAAGTTTTAAATTTAACATTTCAAAAGCCAGGCTCCCAACAAGTGAACAATCTAAAATGCAAAATGCTGAGAATAAAACAATTCATTGTCAAAAAATAAATTCACTTCATTCTCGGTTTCACGATTCAGTAGTCACCGTAAATCAGAATATCGATTTCGCATATGATTTCCCAATGTCCCCGAAGTTAGCACGATAAAAATGTTCAATTTTGGTTTTAATTACGAAATTTTTTTGTTTCATACGCAATTGAATTTTGCAACAATGAAAAGAAAAATCCCGATTTCTGTCTCAAATTCCCAGAACTTCTCGTCAATAAAATTCCTGGAATTTCTACAATTTTTATACAAGCTTATCAAACATATTTAACTACTCATCCCGAATCTCGGGACGACGAGACACTTGGTATTTCTAAATCATAACAACAAACAGTTTCAATAAAGACTTAAAGGCAGAAACATATTATATTTAAAAGTTTGAGAAAATTCGTATAGCTTTGAAAATTCCAAGACTATTCATTGCTTTCAATTCAAATGAATGATGTTTTATTGAAACTTGACAAGTGCAAATGAAAATCAGGCCCTTTTTCAGGTTAAATTTAATAAATTAAGTAAAATTTATACCTAAGGCGCCAATAGGTGCCACATGTTACAATATAATACGTTAATATACGAATAATACCTTTCAAATCTTGAATTATGTAATGTTACCATTCTTAGTTTTTCAACGGATCTCCACGTTTTGAGGCCCACTGAAGTCGATAAACAAATTTTTGCGATGGCCTTTCAAAATATCTACAATTTATTCTTAAACCACTTTTGGACAGGACATGTCATTTTGGTTTTATTTATTGAAGATACTGTGATCAAAATCCAAAATTCAAATTTTGATCCAAACGATGCGAAATAGGGAAAATACCTCAAGAAAGAATTATAGATTCTGAAAGGTCCTACTAAATTTTTTGAAACCATTTTTGGACAGGACTTTTCATTTTGGTTTTATTTATCGAAAATTCCATGAAAAAAATCCAATTTTGAGCCGAACGGCATGAAATACGAAAGGAAATTTCAAGAAGGAATTGCAACTTTTAAAAATTACTGCAGAACTTTTGTAAACAATTTCTTGATGGGACTTGTCATTTTGGTTTTATATATCTAAAATACTACGAAAACAAATTTTTAATTCAAATTTTGAGTTAAACGACGCGTAATACAGGGTAAAGTTTTAAAGAGGAATTACAGCTTTTAGAATATTTTACAAAACTTCATTTAACCATTTTTCGACAGAACTTGTCGTTTTTAATTTATTTGTAACCGTCCGCGAAGAAAGAGACCTAATGCGGAAAAAATCGATTTTTTGTTTTTCACACCAATTGATAGCTTTTTATTTGCTCTTTCGTAATGAAAAATATTATTCCTATATCTGAAAAATTCGTACTGATAATAATCTGCAAAGTGAGGCCCTCTTATGGAGTTCCTATATTGGAACGCTTCTTCAGTCGCTCCTCCTGTAAAATGAAGCTAACGCGCATTAGGTCCCTTTTTTCGCGGACGGTCACATTTATCGAATTTGCCATGCAAAAATCGAAAATTCCGATATTACGCCAAAAGACGTGAGACACGTAAAAAGTCTAAAAGAAGATTTGTAGCATTCCGAGTGCAAAGAATAAATATCCGAGCGCAAAGCGCGATATCCGACAGACACGCGCCCTAGGCGAGCTCAAAATTCTGTTGAAGGTATTATACTATTATTCATTTCTTTAGTGATTAATTTAATTATCTATTAATCATTACGTAAACGATGCGTAGTGTGTAGGCTCACCGAAAATATTTATGCTACGTTCACCGAATTTCGGTCAACTTTACCGCCCTTTTCCAGCTCCCCTATAGGCTCAACGAAAATATTTCTTCTACCCTCACCGAATTTCGGTTAATCTAGGCACGGATTAATTACAATTATAAATCTTCATTAAAAAAATGTTAATGGTGATTAAGAAAGATGATCTAAATCTTCAGAATTTTTATAAAATGGGCGCATTCCATAAAAGATTTTTATTTCTGAGTAGTGAATCCTTACATTTCTATTCCACTCTTCAAATGTGCGATTGTAAGAATTACACATTAAAATACAGTACTAATTTACTTTAATATATTTAATAAAAGAACATTTATTTTGCATCGTGAATTATGTAATGATACTATTTTTATTGAATTTATTATATTATTATTGATAAATTTACTAAAAATATTTAATTATCCTGTGTGTATTAGAAGTCTTTAACACTAGAAGTACCGAGCGGGGTCAATTGACCCCTTTCGATTTTTAAAGTGGTAAATCTCCGCAGCGGTTGCTTGCATAGAGATGGCGTTTTGTGGCTTTAAATTATGTATAAATAGGAGTATTTAAGAATTTCTTGGAAATATTGGATGCGCACTTTAAAAAAAATATTCAGAAATCATTCAAAAATCATCAGATAATGCTGGAACTTCTAGTGTTAAACTGCAAAAAGATTTATTTTTATAAATAATCAAACAATTGTAGGGTTTAACAAATTGTACGCGTCTCTATAAGAAAGAAGATGATAAAAAATTGATATTACGTCAGGAAAAAACGTGTTTGAAATTAGCAATATCCGATCATTCCTCCGGGTGCAAGTTACGATGAAAAAAATTACTTTGCAAAGGCTTATAAAACATTGAAAATATGTTTTGCATGCTTTAATTAGAAAACTCTGACTCGAACATATATTTAAGGTGATTTTAAAGCGAGTAGAGGTCAGTCTTCACGGAATGGATATTGGATAACTATATCTCTATTTTTTTTTAAATTGATGGTCACGCATATGAATCTAAATGTGAATATTAGAAAATGTTCATGATTTAAAATACTAACATAAAATGTAAATTCTAAAGAAAAATGAAATTTAACCTAGCTTTAAATTAAATGCGAGAACTCTTCACTTATTTAATATTTTACATTTATTATGTCCTTCATATATTTCCCAGTACTTTTCAACATTTTATAATATTTTCTCGAGATGCTAGAAACGTACCAATGTAAAATTTGTATAGCGAAAATCTTGCGTGTCTTTAAGAATATAATATGTCAGACATAAGTACACCATTAATTATATATATATTAAAACATGAATCTTGATTCCCAAACAAGATATTTCTCCGACAAAGAATTTACGATCTTACGGTCGCTTATCTTGTCTGAAATAATAAAAACACCTGATCTACACAAAACATGAAAAAAAATGTTTCCCTTTAATATATAATTTTTCAACTTCACGAAACATTTATTAGATGAAGACAAAAATTTCACACGGGCAAAGAACGCTAACCTTCTTTTCTTTTCATACGTAAAATAAAATTATTCAAACAGGGGCAAGAGAACGTTCTTTGATTTTATTATCTTTTCTGATTATAAAATAAAATATCCGAGAGACACTTGTTACTAACAAGCAGTCTTTCAACCGCGCTCACCATTTCTTTAGTTAGCAAAGAAAAGAATCAGTAAGAGATTATTAAAAAAACGTAAAATATTCATTACGGACGGTAAAACTTTCTTGGTATTTAATTGACGCCATTGTTCCGCCTATGAATACAATTGCGCGAATTTAAAAATAAACTGTATTTCTCATAGAACTTTTTTGTGAGATGGAAGAAAATAAGTATGACATTTTAGAAAAGTAGACATATATGAGGGAAAATGTGAGAAAGACTGATCTATGTTTACAAATTTCTAAGGCAAAAGTCCAAGCAGTAGAACTTGCTCGAAAACCATTTTTCTTTAGAACTCTCTCCTCTGTGACATGGAAAGGGGAGGTTTTATAATAGGCTCTGTTAACTGAATTATGCATAAAGTACGACGCTATATTTAAATGGACAACTGATGAATAGAGGAGAAAAACGTGTTTGAAATAAGTAAGATCCGATTAATCCTGCGGGTCCATGTAACCATGATATTAAAAATTACATGAAATATTTCTTGCGTGTTAATATATTTTAAAATATTAATTACCACTTTAAGTCGATAGTACGGGGCTTTTGGGGATGCGCCGTTCTTTTGTTTTAAAGAGTTGCATGACTTTTATATTTTTAACTCAGAAAAAAAACAAGAAATTTCTTTCGAGCTATTACTTAACTCTGTCAAACCATGAAAGGAGCATCCTGAAAGACGTTGCTTCCGAGAAAAATCCTTGTCAATAGTGCAACGCATCCTCAAAAACAAAAATATTGACGCACAATAAGTTGCATAACTTTTTATATTTTTTAAGTAAAATAAAAACAAAAAAGCACTTTTGAGCTATTAAGTAGCTTTATTAAACCTTGGAAAAATATTCAAACAGAAGTAATCAATTTAAAAAAGTACTAAACATGGATTTTGACCCACTTCTAAATCGAACTGGACCATAATCTTCTAGAGAGACATGATATTAAAACGCATTTCCGAATTTTAACACTTACGCTTTTATGTCTCGAGACCCTTAGTTCAATAAACGCTTTCCGTATATAAACTTTCGATAGGAACGATCGTGAAAAGTTTGAGGAGTAACAACGCTAGATTATTTGATAAAAGAACCAATTTTTCAGACTTTTATGATTTTAATGAGAAGCTTTGAAGCTCAATTCATAAAATATGTAGCGTAGGAGTTTCGATTCAAAGAGGTTAGGCGACCACGCTTTAATGTTGTGATTTGCGATGCATTGCACTCCAGGTCTCTGACTCTGAAAGCAGTCAGTGCTCTACTAAAAACTATAGATTACACTCCCTCCCATGCTATTATTTTCGGAAACATTATTAGAGTAAAAGTTACGCGTGATTCAATTAATTGATTAAATATCGAGCAATCCGTTTATATAACACACAAAAAGATGTCCTTTTTGAATCAAGAACAAAATTAAATGTGTACACAGAATATAACATGATTAATTTTCAATAGTCAGTCACGCATTTGAATATTATAATAAGAATTGTTTAAAATAATACTTTATGAAGTAATACTTTTCTAAAACTTACAATCTTTGGCAGCAAAACAAGGTGGGATATATTTGTGAACATAATTAATTAGAAGTCCTTCGGAAACTGAAATACAGTTTTTTATCACTTTTTCCTACCAGGATAGAAATTCAAGACGCAAATAAAAGGCTTGTGATAATCTTGAGTGATTCTTTCTACACAAAATATGACTACCTTTAGATGTGATATTTCGTTACGGAGTTAAGAGTAGAAAATTTGAGTGCGATTATTGGGGAGTTTGGGGGTGAAAAAAAGTGGATGAAAGAGGTGTCTAAATTATTTTTTTGGGGTGCGTGCAATCGGGGAGGTTATGTTTGTACCTTCATGGCGAGAAGACAACACCGTGACTGGAGTACTGCGCCAGTTTGAGTCGCTGGCTGACAACCACTCTGATTCGCACCCCACGAATTACTGCTTAGGAACGCGAAAGCGATTCTCTGATTGCGCTTGCGCCCTCGGAAAGCACGGATCGGGCTTTCGAAGCGGGGATGATGGCCGGAGAGGGAAACCCCGGAGGAAGAAGGAAAACGAGAGCAAGCACCCGTAATGCCAAAGCACCAGCGACTTTTTACAAGCTACCTCTTTCAAGCTCCTTGGAACGTTTCGATCGACAAGACAGCACTACTGCGGAGAATACACCTCTTTTTAGACTAGTCCCATATTTCAATGTCTTTTCCAAATGCGCTTTCACGAGAAATAATGCGGAACTTTGAGGAAAATCGGGAACCTGATAAATAGAGATGGTGGCTAGGGTCGCCGAAAAATGATTTTTTCGAGTAGCGGATTCTAATAGTGGGTAAAAATTGTATTTGCTCAATAGCAGTAAGGAGCCGTTGAAAAGCTACATCACACTGCCAGATGGAGGGGGGGGGGGGTAAGAGATTTTGTGACGTCGGGAGGGGTTAAAGCAGAATGTGAAATCACACAAAAAATATAAATGTGAATAACAATTTTTTGAAATACCTGAAAAATTAAAAATTAGTGATTTTTATTTTACAAGTAAAGCATCTAAATATAGACTTCACACTCTTTTTACATTAAAAATTCTTTTTTTGTTGTTGAAGATTTAACTAGTTGGTCGAAAGTTGAACTATATTATTAAAAATTTTATTTTATTGGTTGAAGATCTATCTCTTTTGTTGAAAATTTAACTATTTTGTTGAAAACAAACGCTTTGTTAAAAATCAATTTTTTGAACTGCAAATTTAACTATTCATTTTAGGTTGAAAATTGATATTTTTTAGTTTA
>CAKNWT010233615.1:0-11479 GCA_932066315.1 Andricus coriarius
AATTAAATACTTCAATTTTTAACAAACAAAAAAAAAGAATGTCAACTTAAAAGCGGCAAATTTCAACAAAACAGTTGATAATTTTTTAAAGCTATTTTTCGTTGATTATGGTAAACAATACAGAAATACTTAAACGTTTATTTTTCCTTATAGCATTTGGTTATTTTCACACCCCAAAATAAGTTTTGTTTCATATTAATTATCACCAACACATAATTCTATTTATCATTAGAGGTATAAGTAACAAATTGTTGAAGGAAATTTGTTATTAATATAAAAAATAAAAATCTTTCAAGTTTGGGGTTGTAAGAGTACTAGTAATAGTTCGAAAACTTATAAAAACTTGCAATTTGTAATGTTATAAATTGTAAATTAAGTAATTTGAGTGAAAATGATTTTTGTTACACTTTCTAATAACTTTTTTGTAGTAAGTTCTAAATAAATTTATCTTCAGACAAAGTACGAGAAATCATACCACAGTGAAGGCTATATTTTTTTATTAGATTTTATAATATTGTTAAAAATATTTTGTATTGTTTAAAAAATAGACCAACTGATCGAAACATTAACTATAATATCTCAAACATATTATATTTTTTATGTAACAAATGAGAACTTTTAGGAAAATTGAGAATAAGTAAAATTAGTGATTGCGATTCTGTTCAGCATGTATCACAAAATATTGTCCCAAACGTACCCTTTTCACTTTCTCAGATATTTATAATGCTAAAACTTCATACAAATCTTTTTTTGATGAAAAAAGAGCCTAGTTGGAGTTTCATGAATAATTAAACTATAGTTGGAATCTTTGGAAAAAGTTCACTGGAGTTGAACGAAGCATATTTAAACAGAAAACATAAGTTTACACTGTATTTTACTGACGGTCCCCTTTTTAAAAAACACAAGTTATGCATATAAACACTGTACAAATAATTATTCAAACCTGTATTAGGTGTATCTTCTGTACCACAATTTACAAACTCTATTTCCGATGCCGAATTAGAATTTTGTAGATTAACGATTGTGTGGCCCATCAACTCAACCATTCTCTGAACTAAACATACAAATGTTAAATATTGATAAAAAAGAATGCTACATATCTTTCTGTTATTAGTATAATATGTACAGAAAATTACACGAACATGTTTTTTTTGCAAATGAAGAGAGCGGACTATAACCTAAAAAGTAGCAATGTTTTTGACATCAACTTACGTTCCGTGTCATACACTAAGATGTTTCCTGTTTCTTTGTTTGTATTGGATGTTGATCTTCTCCCAAAATCACGACACGTTTTCCGGGTGCGAATTCCATATCTTTTTTACACTCTTCTCTTTATCGCGAGTTTTTTGCAAGTTACATAGTACATATGCCCCAATTTTCCAACTTCCCGCTGATTCCTCCCGCCAATTTCAGTGTTCACTCTCTTCCACCTACCTTTTTTCGTCGGGTGAAATAGTCACCCATCGCGTGACCCCCACTCGTTACTCTGGTGATTTCTGAACGGTTCACCCGGGTGGATTCACCCACTCACCTAGCGCCGCTGAACGGCTCCGAGTGCACCCGAGTGCACTTGGTGAGAAACCTGAACGAACCCCTTGTTTTGCAATATCAACAGAAGGTTGGACAGGATAGTGGCGTCTTGCTGTAAAATAGACATGCCCAGCTAGTGAAAATTCCCGCCGGGAGCACATGTTCCGCATGCACCACTATTTCTTCTGGAGAGCGGGAGTGGCGGTAGAGGCGTGCCAGAATCTCTCCTGTGTGACGTCACGTTGCGTCTGTTATAAAACAATGTAAGCGCCTTGCAGACTGTTTTTTAAGGTTAGTCATTAGCATATGTCCACATTTCTTCGAACAGTTTTGTTAACTCTGCGATTGTTCTGCGGGAGATGGGTGTGGTCGACCAAATAAATTCTTCCTTTAGTTGAACTCTCTTCTTTATTTCACTGACTCTAAACGTACAAAACAAGGATGTAATTTTATGTTATAAGTAACTAAATGGTAGCGCCTTCTCTTCTTGCTTGACGGCAGAGAATTGAATCTTGAGAGCAGCGGTGGTCGACGTGGCAGAGGTCCAAGTATCCCGCGCCGTCGAGAGGGGCGCTGCTAGGCTCGCTTTTGAGCGCACATCCCGCCCGCCTCGTTCGTGGAACGATGAATCCCTTGGTCAGGACCCGCCCGCCGAAAGGGGCGTGACGTTGGAGGTTCCGGATGAAGAGTTGCAAACTTCGGATGCAAAATTCTGGCCAATTTTAAAATCGCTCTTGTGTATGTGCCACTGAAGGTCTTGACCGATGCCACCCTCACTAAACCATCTGGACCTGGATAAACCTCCAGGATTCAACCAAGCGGCCACTGTCCATTAGACCGAAGCAGCGACGGATCAAGCAAGATTAGCACGTCTCCCTTGGATAGATTGGGCTGCGGAGAGGTCCATTTGGTGCGCTGCTGCAAAGTATTCAGGTACTCTCTGATCCACCTGGTCCAGAACTTGTCACGTGTTCCCTGAACTAGCTCCCAATAAGACAGTCAATCGAGGTTATCTTCTGCATTGCTGGGCTTCAGGATAGATGTAAGCGGGCTTTCGACGAGGAAATGAGCAGAAGTGAGCACATGGAGGTCGTCGAGGTCTCCCGAGAATGGAGTCAGGGGTCGACAATTCAGAATCATTTCGATTTCGACGAGAAGAGTGTAGAACTCCTCGCAGGTGAATCGGACGGAACCGACAACCCTCCGAAAGTAAATTTCACGGAATTGACTCATGCCTCCCATATGCCCTTAAAGTAGGGGGTGTAGGGCGGAACGAAGGGCCAATCAATTCCGTGTTTGTCCTACGAATCAGCCACGCACCCCCAGTCGATCTCAGTCTCTTTGAGCAGTCGCCTTAACTCAGCATCAGCGCCATGAAACGTCATTGAATTGTCACTCTAGAGCTTGGTGGGTTTCCCTCGACGTCCAATAAATCGGGCTAGAGCACCGAGAAAACTTGCTGTAGTGAGATCACCCACTAGTTCGAGGTGAATGGCCTTCCTCACAAGACAGACGAACACTGCGACATACGCCTTGAAGGTGGCTACGCCCCTACCTTTGGATCTGTGTATTTCAAATTGCCCGGTATAATCGACGCACGTACGTGAGAAGGGTCGAGCAGGCGCAACCCTTTGCGGGGGCAATGAGGCTATTTGTTAAATCATCAGCCGCTTAGAGAGCCTCAAACATACGGTAGAGGTGCGCAACATCGCTTTGACTTTTCATCTGCCTCCAGTGATCGATCCTCGGCGTATGAGACATGAATAAGTCAACCGAAAGCCTCCGTGCAGTGCTTTGGTGGGCTCAAACGATCACCAATCCAGCGAGGTAAAGTGTCCATCCAGGATGACAGGATGTTGCTCGTCGAAAGAAAGACCCGAGTGCAGAAGTCTGCCCCCAACTCGAAGGACTTATTGATCGTAGAGAAAAGGATTGATTCTTCTTAAGTGATTCCTTTTCGGAAGTACTTTGCCTTGCTTGATGAGTTCTATTTCATAAGGAAAGTCTTTCCGTTGCCTTGCTCTTACTTGCTTTAAGAACTCGCGGTCTTTTTTCCTTGGCCGTGAGCGAAGACAATGGGGTATGTGTAGAGTCATCATAACGTTTGAGCAGTCGTCTGCAGCGAATCAGTGTTTTGAGCAATTTGAACAGATTTTAAAACTGTTCGCAGATGTCCTTCTCTACGATTTCAGTGGACAAGCATTGCAGGCGCTCCAACGATGGTCGTCCTAACTCTAATGAATCATCTGAGGTTTTGCTTCCAAAATTCGGCCACGATTAAACAGGATCGGTGAGCTATGCAGGGCCGTGCCACCAGAGCTGGTTTTGAGCAAGGTTGGAAAGAGAGCTGCCTCTGGTGGCTATGTCGACGGTAATTGTCCACCAGTTCATTGCCAACTGGTTCCTCTGAGCGCAACCAGTGTAGAAAGACTTGTGAGTCTGCCCAGACCCGGCAGTCTTTTAAAGCGAAGTTAAGTTGGTGTGCTGTAGTTTGCAAAATTTGTGCAGCCAAGAGAGCCCCACGTAGTTCAAGCCTCGGTATAGCCATGCGAGTGTTTTTCGATTGGCTCCAGTCCTTAAGAGAGGCGAGCTTGCCTCTTACAATGACAAGATTAATTTCCGTCGAGTCTGAATCAGCGAATCGACTCGCGTACACGGCGGCTACGAGAGCACGGCTGCTTGCGTACGAGAAAAAGTGTAGTGGACGTTTGTTCGCTCGAATGTGTCCCAGCCAGCGAGGTAGAGCGAGAGTCGAGACGTCGCACAGTGGAACGAAAATGGGTTGTCGGGTTCAAAACTCCATCTATAACGCATTTCGCAACTAAATGAGACAATCCAAAGTACAAAATACTCGGAAAGGGTTCTACATTAGCGCGTGACTGCCAGAAAGTTTCAAAATTGTTTTTCTAGTCTCCAAATTTTACACGAAAAAATTCTCCATCATAACTTGTTGTAGAACGAAGTCAATAACTGAAAAATCGATTCGTTCGATCATCAATTATGTACCTGAATAGCCTGATTCATGTAATACTTTTTACCTATAACCCCATAGTTCGATTAACATAACCACAAAAGCTAAAAAGTGTGTATTATTGCAAAATTTCATACTCTCTGCGAACGCCCAGTTTTTGGAGACTGAAGAGTGCGATATCTGCCTCGCAGGAACGAGATGAGTTCAGCAAACTTTGGGTGATATGTGTTGGACCCTGTTTGGCCGTTATCGAGCTTCGTAAGCTCTTCTTCCCAACAGCGCTTGGTGAGAGAATCCATGACGTCATCTGCGGTCGAAATTATCCAGTCACCCTAAGAGTCAACTGGCTGTTCTAACAATTCAAGCTGACTACGGTGTCGTTTTAGTTCATCCACAAATTTCTGCAACCCTGTAGCGGATTCGTCTCCTAGATGAGAAAACCTTTCAAGGGCTTTCAAGTTCTCTTGAACAAACAGACTACGATGGTCATAACGTGCCTCCAATATTGACCAAGCAATGACGTAATTGTACTGAGTGATTTGAATATGGTTAAGAGCCGTCTTGGCCTCTCCTTGTACTCAAGTCTTCAAGTAATACAATTTTTCGACGTCATTGAGAGTCGGATCACTGTGAATCAGAGAGCGGAACATGTCTGGAAATAGTTCCCAATCCTTACCCTTGCCGCTAAAGGATGTATTTGTGATTCTTGGTAGGCGATACATCGTGGATACGTTGGCAGAGTCACTTGCTCCGGCTACTGCAACACTTGACCGACTCTTTGAGGTGGTTAATGCAGGATTATGTTTGTAACGAAAGTCATAGAGACGGCCTCGCGCAGCTGTGTATAGAGTTTCCACCTCTTACTGTTCTTACTGTTCCAGTTGAATGTTGGATGACTCGTACCAGAGCTCGCTAGAAAGTGATGGGATTCATCTCCCTGTAAGCGGTTGATAAATTTTAGCTATGAGCCTCGTCGCTTACAGCGATTCAAAACTCATAGACCAGTCTTCTTCAAATTCACGTGGTGTGAGCTGATCGGCGCTACCCGAATAACAATACGTGCCGGCACGTGATCGGCCCCACGGGCTCGAGACCAACATGCCTGATAAATGCACGCGTCCGACCGACAGAGTCGGAATGCGACCGAAGGGCGGACAACGGTCCGGCACATTAGACGCCCGTCGGTCGTGAAAACGACGAGGAATGGCGGGCCTGCAACTAGCACGACCGCTGCAGGCTGATAGTGCGAGTAGATTGAGATCGAAAATGCGCATGCGCGTTTTGGATCAGCTGTTTTTGCAGTGTGTCATCTCGTGTGGCATTCACCCATGAATTTTCGCTCGGATTAAGCGCGACGTGAGTAAAAAGTGCGATTTTGTCCCTTCCGAATAAATAAGTAGGATCAACTCAACTTTTCGTTTGGTATTTGCTTTTTTGGTCAGTGGCAACAAGTTTCGAATGAACGAATCGTTTCTCTCAGCGTGTCTCGGATTTTATTTTCACCAGAAAGAAACGTTTTGTTTTCTCGTGTCCTACTAGTCGCGTCTGAGGACAGTTTTATACGTCGTTAGCTGCTCAAAAGTATTATTTCGGATAGTCATCGGTTTAAGGATGGAAGAACGTTCAGGAAAACTTTAAAGATTTGCAAATTGTGTTTCGATACAAATTTTCCTTCCGCGATCAAAACTTATCATCCATGAACAATTTGTATCGCTTTTCCTGAGCGAAAGAACTTATACTTTTAAACATAAATTATATTTGATGTAATAACATTATTTTTTATTTGATTAATGTATTTCAAACACCTTCAATAATTATTACTTTGCCGTGCAAAACTTTCTGGAGACTCATAAATAATTAAGCATTTAAATTTAAAAAATATTTTTTTATGTTAATAAAATAAAAATGTCTTCCTCTGAATAGCACGAAAGTTAATGAAATTCTGCGTATAATAAAGTATAAGTTAAAAGAAAAATGTCAATATTATAAAAAGTTATATCTTTTTATAAGAATAACATTTTTAATTTTTCTTCTAACTTGGACATATTACACGCAGAATTTCGTAATTACCTTTTATGATATTTGGGGGAAGAAATTTTTATTTTATTTACATAACAAAAGATTTGTTTCATTTTAATCTACTCGCACACTCAGCCTGCATTTTACCGGCACCACGAGCCGGCATTTTACCGGACCGTCGGTCATGCAGTTCGCCGGACCGCGTCGCTCCCGCCTGTCGGGCTGGCTATATGGACATCAATGGTGTGCACATGAAGGTGCATATCTGTCATAACGTCGGTCCGATCGATCGGACCGCGGGCCGACAGATCACTTGCAGTCGGCGGGCATTTTGCTATCTGGCTATGTAACGATTCAAAGCATAAGTTCGACGCTATGTAGCAAGTCGAAGCATAAGTTCGACGCACTGGGTGCGAGTCGAAGCATAGATTGAATAAAGCGTAGCAGCTTTTCTGTTCGTTATGGTATTTACACTGGCTGAGAGCCGAAGTGTAAAGGGGGTCTACAATATTCGGATGGTGCGCGCGAATTTAGGAGAGGAAATGAGATGGATAGGTAGAAGGTGAATATAAACTTCAAGGCCCGAGAAAGGGGGGGGGGAATGACGTCAGGCGCTGCGAGCGCGTGGTACGATTCTATAGAAAAAAGGAATGTATTCTTATTGTCACAATCACCCAGTTCGTTAACTTGTTTCGCGCCACTATGAAACTATCGCTCTCATCCCTACCACTTCCCTATCCGTCGCACAAATACATTTACAGGTTCATCCGAATCTGTCGTGATTGACATTTTAGATAAATTATTTGCGATGCTTGATTCACACGTTTCTCATTATATATTATATTAATTTCTCACTTGATTGCCTGTATGTGTGTAGATTTCTTCTAGTCGTGATTCCTTCCGACTCGAAGTGACCAGATTTTAACTCTGCGATTACTCTGCGAGAAATGGGTGTGGTCAGCCAAATAAATTCTTCCTTTAGCTGAAATTTCTTCTTTATTTCACTGAATCTAAACGTACAAAACAAGGATGTAATTTTATGTCATAAGTAACTAAATGTTAACGTATTCTCTTCTTGCTTAACGGCAGAGAACTTAACTCTTGAGAGCAGCAGTGGTCGACGTGACAGAGGTCCAATTATGCTGCGCCGCCGAGAGGAGCGCTGCTAGGCTCGCTTTTGAGGGAACAAGTTTTAATGCTTTTAAATCGAATTCAATGACGAATAAGTGCGGAAATATAATTTATTGAATTTTCATTGCCGCTTATTTAATAAATAATTGTATAAAACAGTTTCTTCTACTGTCAATAACAATTTTGTTTTATTCATGGTTATTTAAATATTATTAATAAAATGACACAGAAGAAGTGAAATAAATTATTTTTTATGATCGTAAATACAAGGAAGAAGTTAATTATATCATTATATGATTCTTTAAAACTTTATACATATTGTGATTAGGGGCCATTCATTAATTACGAAAGGGTCCCGAGGTTTTTTTTTTAAATCTCGATATTCATTCTACTCAAACTACCCACTTTACAATTTTAAAAATCGCGAGTTTTATTTTTTCTAATGACATGTTACTATTCAACGCTATTTAGAAAAATTCTAAGTTAAATATCACGTTAAATCGCCCTTACGTAATTAATAAATGGCCCCTTACTCGCCCAGGGGAATAAATTCTGTTTTATGGCGCTTACTTTATTTTGAAAGCTTATTCTGTACGTAAAACCTGCTCCGCATGGATACTGCAAAACATAATCATAAACGCATTTACCTTTATTACGAAACATTTATAATTTCCACACACGTAGAAACATAACTTCCATTGTCATGAAAATTCCTTTCCACTCTCATCCAAATTTTTTAAATCAACAAAATCCCTACCTAATGTTCTCCAACTATGAACCGTCGAGGCACATTGAATAAAAGTCATCAAGGCAGCCACATTGTGTAACCTGGCACGAGCCAGAGCTACCCAGACTTGTGTCCATCCGAAGTTCGGGATCTAAAATTAAAGTACATTTTTTTAACTAATTTTTTTTTTTAAATTCAAATTTTACGATTCGGGCGTAAAATTAAATTATAATCTTTGGTCGGCGGGAGGCAGGAGCGTAACGGGAACGTTTTCTTTTTGTCGCGTGTTATCCGCCCTGTTGAAAAACAAAATTTTTGAGATTAGTCTAGAGAAAAATTCACTTTTTTGTATCTGAAAACGAAAAGGAGAAATTTTCTCGTAAAGGCCATAATTCCCTTTCATATGGGAAATATATATTTTTTCTATTTCCTATCAAAGCGAATTCGTGAAGTGATGGGTGTTCGCGCGTGTCTCGAGTGTGTGTGTTTGTTGCGAACCCGATACATTATTAGAGTTGGTTATCACCGAATAACTAAACCAAGAAAATAGAAAGGATTTTGCCCGCTCCGTACAATTAAGGACGAAAGGAACATTCGCTTCCTTTTTATTTTAATTCGGCAACTAGCGGTAGATTAAGGACACCAAAATTGTTGAGCTGTAGCAATCTTTTTTTCTCCTCTTGTGAATATATTTTGGAATTTTTGACTCGACAAAAAAAGTTATTATGGCTTCACCAACCCTATTGTTTTCTGCAGTTGAGTCTTTCAGGACAACAGTTCTCAGCCGAGAATAAGAGAAACTTGACCACAGCTATTTTTTTATCTGAGGATCTTGATTAAAGTTAAATGAAAAAGATTTTATCGTATGTGACACAAGTCAGCAAATAACAATTTTTATCACGTTTAATTGAAAGTTTACTAAATGAGTTATGGAAAAATACTCTTGACGAAAACGTTTTATTCTTGATTCAATTTTAGTGAAATTATAATTATTAAATTAAATCAAAATATTACGCATAACAATAATATTTACGGTTTTTATAAGCAATTATTTTGGACAGTTTTGAAAAACAATTCATATAAGTCACTTTTAATAAGGATGATTCAAAATTGGCGCTAAGAACCATAATTATATGGTAAGTTAGCCGTTAGGTGGATGTATCTCGTACACGCTCTCAAAAGAGTAATCATAACTTTCGTTTATATAACCATGTGAGGCTGCATTGAAATTATCGATAGATTGATCGTGCATTGAGATTTCATCGTAAACCATTGAGGTGTTCACATCGAAAGCAGTCGAAGCAGCAAACCTAAACCCAACAAACCACAGCGAGTTCAACAGCGACAATATGTTGCTGAGCACGAAAGCATTAGGAAGGCGAGACGAACAACTTTTCTCGCTAAGAGACCCAGATAGCAAGCGTGCGGGGCATGTTACACGCACGGAATGCGAGGCACGCCGTGCCTGCAGGGTGCGAGACATATGCGCCGCACTGTGTAAGGGGCACGCAAGTGCGAGTCATATGAATCGCACTTCGTGATAGGCACGATATGCGGTGCATGTGCGTCACAATTCGTGAGAGGAATTATTTATAGCATGAATACATAAGTGAGAAGCGTAGTTTTAAATAATAATTATTATTATTACTATAATTTCAACTATAATTATTGTAAAAATGGTTTATTCATAAAAATGGAAACATTTACAATTTCATTGTAAGCACAAATTAGGAAATTTGTATGAATAACATCATTGAATGCATTTGTAAAATTTGTTAATGTGCAATGCATTTTATTTATTTAAAAACGATAATTAAAGAGTTCCTTTACTCAATCGGTGTAAGATTAGCAAGAAAATTGTTTGGTTATTCTGTAACTTTTTAAAAAGAAAAAAATAACTTCTAACTTTGAAACTTTTTTTTCTATATTCTTTGGTTCTTTTTTTGAACATTCAGTATAACAAAACAAAATATTATAAAAAATTCTTACTTTCAGTAACATACAGCAGAGTAATTACACAAAAAATTTAAAAACCATATAAAAATATTAAAGAATGAAGTGTAAAAGAAAATAGTTAAAAAATATTTCTAAAAATGCTTACACCGAGCAAAGAATTTTTTGTAATATTTTTTTATGGTTATCCCGAAAGTTAAAAAGAACAACAAAAAACTTATACAACAAAAAACTTATGTTTAATATTGAATGAAGTTAAATATCGAATTTAAAAACAATTTTCAGAAAATTGGTTAATAAATTTTAAAAATGCGCCTTTAATTTTGGATGAACTTGTATGTATTTTTACTATTTCCAAGTGGAATGAAGGAAGCTGTATTTAAAAACCACGCGCTGTTGTTGAATAATACATATATGGCGCAGCAGTCGTCGTCGATCCAACGGAGTTGCCCGACGCGCCACGAGTGTCTTCGCGACTTCTATGGCTACTTCTTGTCCAGCGGTCTCGTCTCGTTTTTCATCATTTCGCATGTTTTCCCGAGTTTTCTCAACAATTTACATTTTTTCTGTGCTGTGACTCTAGTACCTCGATGTGTATTCGTGCTATTTTCTCTTTGGTATCTACAGTTTTATTCTATGTTTCATTCATTACGCTCCAAACAATTAACCTCGAGGTTTGTTTTGTTTGGTGCGTTTTTCTCTTCGATCGTGCGTTTATAGCTGCATGAAAAGATATGTGTGTTATGTTGAAGCCCATATTTTTCATGTCACAAAGTAACTTTTTTCGCAATAATATATAAATCTGTGTGATTCTAAATATAGACCATTTTAAAGTGTCGAGTCGAATGTTTTTCAGAAAATTCTCGATTCTTTTTATGAAGCTTGAAACACAAAATATTTTTCGAATACGTTAATTTAAAAATACTTTTTTTAATTTAATAAAAATTACGTTCAAGATGGATTACCTGCTTTTTATTTAACAGCCTACATTTAAATATTGTACTCACACACACACACACACACACACACACATACATATACACAGGGTGTCCACGCTGGGGCTTATAAACAATTATGCAATCTGTTTCGCACGACAATGCTAACCTTATGGCCGTCTATGGCGGGTTGCATACTTTTTGGTAAGCCCC